>CAUYRH010150329.1:0-124812 GCA_963574655.1 Perodicticus potto | reverse complement strand
TTTCCTGGCCAAGGAACCCATACACCTATATATACCCTGAGGCTAAAGGCCTAAAGGAGGAGACGGGGAAAGACCGGGAGAGAAACGGAGAGAGCTTCTCTCTCCCCACTTGAATTCTCTCCCTCTACCAGGAGCTTTAGTAGTTTTAGTAGTTTAGTAGTTTAAACTACTTTTAGTAGTTTTCTGTATTCTTTTCTGTAAATCAATTGTGTCTTACCACGGAGGGGTGGGGGGTGGTAAATAATGTAATGAAGAATAATAAAATACATATATTTTAAAAAAAAAAGAAACATTAAAAAAATAAATAAATAATAAAAAAATAAAAAAACTAAAAAAAAAATTACTCTCCTCTTAAGTAGCGTGCTAGAAATTATTCTAAAAATTCAGGCTAGATTCAAATTCTGCATCAACCACACAGGCACACTCATGTTCCAGGGAAGTGAGGTAACCCGATAATACCATACCCAGCTTCCATTGTTTGAGCTAACTCAGTGTCACGTGATCTATATAGCTCAGTGACACACACCGCCCCCATAAATGTTTTTAAGGTTTAGCCAAAAGTGAATAAACATAGCCAGTTCACTCTGACACATTCCTCTTTGGCCTCAATGCCATAGTTGTATGTGAACTCTGCCCACCTGAATGTGCTTAGGTGCAGCAAAGGGCACTCTCCTCCTCTGATGCCACATCCTGGGATGCTCCCAGCTCCACACCCAGCCTCTGTCCTCAGGGCTCCAGAAAGCTCCAGGGACTGGTTGGCTCTTGGCTTGGACCTAGATAGAATTGGGAAGAGAGTGGGTAAGGGCTCCCGCTCCAGGGGATCTAGAATCAGTCTTTTCCAACTTTTGGGAGTCATCATGGGATTTCCCTTGGGAATATCTTTTGTTCCTATGTGGGACAGGTCGCATTTCTTTTTTCAATTTTGCTTTGACATTGCAAAGTATGGGCCATGTGTCAGGGACGCCTCTGCTTCCAGGCTGGGCCGGACTCCCTGTGCCCACCAGCAAGTCCCTCACTGCTCCCGCAGTGGCAGCCCCTCCTGGCTGGCAGGCACTGCAGGTCATGGCTGAGAACACCCACATCTCACCACCCTCGTGTGTGTGAACACATGAAGCACTTACGTGGCAAATACCAGGCCTGGCCAAACCAGGAAAACACGGCCACGGCCAAGTGGGGAGTGGCCTCCATTCTTCCTGTCAGCATCTCCTAAGCACCTACCGAGTGCCAGGACCCGCGTGAGGTGCCAACGGAACCAAACACAGCCTCTGCAGCCCCCAGCAGGAGCTGGGCATGAATCCTACCGATTCGGCTTGTTTAACAGTCTCAGAGTCCTGGTCACGAGCAGAGATTCCATAAACATTTTGAATTGTGTGTGTGAGTGAGAAAAAGACAGAAGGAGAGAGACGGTGCACAAGAGAGTTAGCACGGGAGGCGCCCAGGAGGAGCCGGCAGCAAGCACACCCCAGGCATGAGTGTACCCAGCAACCTTCTCCAACACCTCACGAGAGGGGAAGAAACAACCAACTTTCCCCTCGCAAGGTCCACACGGTCGTTTTGCAAAGCTTCAAACCCATAAACAAACAACTTTATGTGTAAAAGCTCATTTCCCTCAAAAATTATTCCTAGTGATCTCAAATGCACATTTCTGCATCTTGGTTAGGAAAAAAAAGAGGAACTCTAAACGGGCTTTGGTGGCCATGTCATTAAGCCTGGGAGGATGGGGGAGGCTCAGCTTTCAGGCTTTATCAGGGGAAGCGAGTCCACCCGTGTTATCTGATAGCATCTGCAGAGCACAGGAAACGCTTCCCACAGGACTGAAGGTGACGGGGGTGGGGGGCTGGGGGTGAGGAAGGACATTTCGAGCAAGACATTGAAAAGTAGTTGAGTGAAAAAATGTTGGCTTCATGGTCAGGTGAATGAGATAGTGAGATAAAATTAATAACTGCCTTAAATGTAGTCCAAAGTGGGGGATCCCTCAAAGAGACTCTGGGTTTGTTCCAGTGAGAATGTTCCCTAGCTTGTTTTAGGAGCACACCCCAAGGACACTAACTGAATTACTGTTGCCTAACCTCCAGAACTCCTGCCCCAAATTTATTCCTCTGCTTACTGTCTGCTTAACCCTGTGGGGTCAAAATGCCACTCATAACAACAAATAACTCCTAAGCTCAAAATGGTTTTGCCGTGAGCCTCACTAACAGCGTGGCCTAACGCACTGTGTGTGCACCGGCGTGTCCTGGAAGCCTTATCTGCCCCATGCAGTTCCGGGGTGCAAGTGGAAGGGAGTTTACAGTGCTGTTCACTCACTTCGGGAAGCCACCTTTCGCGGGGTGCATAAACCAGGATGAAGGCATAGTGGCGAGGCAACAAGACTTTCTGGGCACAGAAGACCAAGGTGACAGTGTCAAAGTAACTTTGTGAAAACAAACAAAAAAAATCCACACACTCGGGTGGTTCCTGTGCTCAGTGGTAGGGCACTAGCCACATACACTGAGATTGGCAGGTTTGAACCCGGCCCAGGCCAGCTAAAACAACAATGACAACTGCAACCAAAATTAAAAAAAAAAGTACCCAGGCATTGTAGTGGGTGCCTGTAGTCCCAGGGAGGCTGAGGCAAGAGAATCACTTAAGCCCAAGAGTTTGAGGTTGCTGTGAGCTGTGACGCTATAGCACTCCACCCAGGGGGACAGCTTGAGACTCTATCTCCAAAAAAAAAAATCCACACACTCTATCTACATACAATAGAATCTTATTCAACCATAAAAACAAATAAAGTCCTGATTCAAGCTGCATTGTGGGTGAACCTTGAAGATACGCTAAGGTACAAAACACCATATAACATATGATTGCATTTATGTGACATTCCTGGAATAGGCACATGGGTAGACTCAGAAAGCTGATTGGCAGCTTGTAAAGGCTGGTAGAGAAGAAAGGGAGGAACAACTGCTTAATGGGGGGGTTCCTTTTGGGACAGTGAAAGTGTTTTGGAACCAGAGGTCATATAACATCGTGAAACTACTAAATGCCATTAGGTTGTTCACTTTAAAAAGGTTGGTCTTATGTTGTAGACATTTCACCTCAACACACACACACACACACACTCTCTCTCTCATTATTTGTAATATGAAAAGAGGCCATGATTTTAATCCTTTGATTTCACCTGGATGCTTCGTGCAAGTTGTATTTATATTTTAAAAACAAAACTCCTTTCTAATAACATAGATAGATTTCTGGATTTTGATAATAATTTTTTAAAGGTGGTAACATCTGACGTGGGGGCCCAATTTCCCATTCTCTATAGTAGAGTCACACATTGAAAACTTTTGATAAGAATAATTTTCTTAAGAAGGGAAAAGGGCACAATTCCAGGAAATTTGGATCTCTCTTCTCTAGGAGAAACACCACCACCTCGGAAGTAGAGGGAGTAAGGGACCAACACGTGATTTCCAGGTCTTCCCACCCCGACTGTTCCTAATGCAGGGCTGATTTTTCGTTGGCAGGATGTGATGGTAACAGCAGCCTCCTTGGGAAGCCACACTCCGCCTGTTGACTTCCACATCTGCTATGGGGGTTGAATGACAGGGAGATTCTTGTTTCGGTGCTTGAAGAGTGATATGGTATGTCAGATGTCACAGGACATTAAATAAAGCAGTGCAGAGATGGAAATTGGTACCATATTTATTTGGAAGTGCCAGCAGCCACTTAATTGCAATTCGCAGAAACAAGCTATTGGCTGAGAGTTATTTTTATGAGTTGGTTCCACATTGGATTATTTGTTTCTGCCATTTCCAGAGGAGCCTCAAATACCGCAGTCTTCCTCAGAGGCTGGCATCATTTTCTAGTTGGGCTTGGGGGACTGATGGTGTTTGGTGAGGCGCTAAGCATAGGCCTTGCCCAGGGGAACCCACTCGTCTCATGGCCACCCCCCCTAGAAATCTACCTCAAACCACCCAGAAGAGGCTCACGCCCCTGTATAAGATGAGTGGCCACTACGAATGTCTACCCTAGATTACCCCAGAGCAGATTTACCCCACCTAGAATTAATTCGGGGCTCTGGCTCCCTTACCCTTTCTCTCCAGATACCCACGTTGGGCTTGGTAGCACCTCTGACAGAGGGTTGGAGTAAGAGAGTCAGAGACAAGCTGAGAGCAGGTGCAGGGCCTCAAAGATCAAGTGTAGGTGTTAAAGTGAACAGCCCTCAAGCAGAAGCTAACTACAGGGGCTGATCACCATAGGCAAGAACCAGTTCTGACCAGCTTGTCAGCTATCTCTGCCACCTTACTCGAACTCGGGCAAATTACGATATCGCTTACATTGAAATTTTAAAATTTCTCTGCCCTTGAAATGACCATGACAGTTCTGAAACAACCATGTAAAGTATAAAAATGGAAGGGAACCCAGTGGCAGGCCTTACTACCCAAATTCTTAGTAAAAACCAACCCCTAGGCCTTGACTATTCCTCTTCTTCATCAATAAGGCTACAAAGGATCTAACACCACTTCCTTCTGGTGCAGCTGCTCTTTTCCAGCCTGCCCACTGTCCTACCTGGGTGTATTTTTGCTTCTAACAAAGCGTTCACTTGCTTGGCTTGTGTGCTAAGTGCTGAAATTCTTTTCTGTCATGAACACCAAGAACTTGGAAAAAACCTCCACTCAGAGGCTGGTAACAAGAGGGTGCAAACAAGTCAAAGAAAGGGAGAGAAAAGCCAAGAGATGATTTTTCTGCTCTCCCCTCCGTATCCCCATTGCCCAGGATCAGGAAAAAAGTGAAGAGGGAGGGATGCTCCATAATTTGCAGGATTTGGTGCAAAGTGAAAATGCAGGGACACTTCTTTAAAAATTGTTAAGAATTTCAAGATGACAATAAAAGAGCTTTACCTCAAGTGTTGGACCCTTCCAGGCATGGGGTCCTGTGGGATAGCTCAGGTCTTGGGCCCATGAGGGTGGTAAGGGACTCAGAGGTGAGGGAGAGGTAGAAATATACAAGAAGCTCTGGTTTTCCAAGTTGCATCCTGAGTTAAGGAGTTTCCCATTCTAGGAGTAGGACCTAAAATTGTATAAATTTGTGTGTCTGTGTTTTAATCCTGGATTTCTACCCGTCAAATTGTGAGATAGGGCAGGTTTGGAGAGGTGCTGCTGAGTCCAGATAAGGACAGGCTGAGCTGGAGGTGACTATGAGACCTCCCAGGAAGAAACTGGTATAGAAATGGCCCAGCCATGACTTCGAGTCACCCAGTGCCCCAAAGCCCCTTCTCCGGGCACAGCAAATGGGGCAAAAAGAGATTGTGTCCCTATTCTTTGCAGAACAAAGTTCCTCAGGAACACAGATGGACCCAGCTTCAGTCACGTGCCCATCCCAGAACCAGTCTCTGTCAGGGATGGGGCACTCTGATCAGTCAGATCTGGGTCATGAGCTCTGCCCGCCAAGAGCAGTCAGGGGACAGCGTAGCACTTCAGTAGACAGACAGCTCTGCCAGACACCACAAGGAACAGAGATGGGCCCACAGCAAAGCTGGGGCTGCCGCTGGAAAGACAGTGGACAAGTGTGCTAGACAGAGAGAAAATAAAGCTCACAAAGCCAGCTACAACAACTCAAGCCAAGCAAAGTTCATTGCATGGAATACTGGGAATTGTTGCTTTCATCAGGGATTCTGGGGTGCTATCGTCTCAATGTCCCCCAAAATCCATGTGTTAATTTAATCCCCATCATAGTGGTAGTGAGGTGGGGCCTTTGGAGAAGTAATTAATTCATGAGGGCTCCACCCTCATGAACAGATTGTGCCTTGGATAAGGGCTGGGGGAGGTAACTGAGGTCTCTTTGCTCTTCTGCACTTGTGTGTTCAAAGATATTCAACCATGATCCTTTTGGTCCGAAGGAACATTCAAACCTGCCAGCATGTTGATCTTGGACTCCAGCCTCCAGAACTGTGAGAAATGAATTTCCGTTCTTTGCCCAGTTTCTGGGGCTAGTTTTCAACAACTCCTTCCCCCAACCATGTGCAAAGAGTCTCTCCAAACCTGCCCCCTCTCACCATTTGATGGGCGGAAGTCCAGGCTTAGAACATAGATCAATTTATCCAAGTTTAGGTCCTAGAATGGGGGACTCCTTAACTCAGGATGGTACTTGGATAAGAAGAGCTTCTTGAACATTTCAACCTCCCCACCAACCCTCAGTCCCTTACTTATGGGCCCCATGCCTGGAAGGGCCCAGACTGCAGTTAAGGCTCTTTCAAGGCCAGTCTCAGATACTTCATTACAGCAGCACAAGCAGACTAAGATTGGGGACCCACACATTATCACCAGAACTCCTACCTGTCTATGTGACTAGTTACCTGTCTGTCCATCTGTCCATCTGTCTCTCTCGTGGTCCTGCTTCTCTCAGTGTATCATCATGGGCCACAGGCCTTGAAGCCAAATTATTGGGGTTTAAGGCCAGATTCCATAATTTATACTTGTGTGCTACTGGGCAATTGACTTAAACTCTCTGTGCCTCCATTTCTCCATCTGCAAAATGGGGATAGTAACCTGTCTCTTAACACCAATGTAAGGATTAGTTGTTGCTTTCATAAAGTACACTCAGAACAGCTTTTGGCCCTTAGAACCTGCTCTGTAAATGCCGGCTCTCTCTGCCCCAACTGCAGAGGGGCTCTGTGCCTGGGAGCAGATGGAAAACAGACCCAAAGAGCCCCAGACTGAGGCTATTCCACCTCAGCAAAGCTAGTGGATAGAGGGAGCTTCACTCTTTCCAGCATCCACACAAAGAACCCCAGGAAAGAACGCTGGTGCCCTCACTTGGGCACTGCATGTGACCAAGGGTGGGGTAGCTGGATTGACCGAACAGGCAGCAAGTGCCCACCATTTGCCTGGGAGTAGGGTGTGTGACTGCAGTCTGAGGCTGCAGACAAGGGCTGGCTGTGACCAGGAGACACAGAGACGAAACACTGCCAGCAGACTGAAACCACAGAGGTGCCCTACCTACGCAGGAAAACTCCAGGGCGTCAGTACCTTTTATGGTGTTTGCGTGTTCAAAGATATTCAACCATGATATTTTTGGTCATAAAGAACATTCACGAATATCTGCAGCAGTGATTTTTTAACACGTGTGCTGCAGCACACTGGTGCACCATGAGAGGATCTTAAGTGTGCCGCAAAAGTTTTAAAGATTGTTAATTAAATTATTTTCAAAAGACATTGAAAGCACAGTATGTATATTCTTTTTTTACCCTTTTTTTTTTTTTGATCAACATAATTTAAGTGTGTCATGGAAGTTTAACTATAGGTTTGAGTGTTCCATGGGATAAAAAAAAAAAAAAAAAAAAACGTTGAAAACTCTGATCTACAGGGTGGACAGTGATAGGTCATCATCATCTCAGACCCCCCTCCAGCCATACCCCCAAGTTCCAGAGCCTTCTATGTCCCCACAGCTTGCCTTCTCCCCAGCCTGGGCACAACAGAGGCCCATGATGGACTCTGCGGTCCACTGATCCTGCCTGAAGTATTTCCTGTCCTGGTCTGTATTGTTATCAGGAGCTCATCTTCATCCAGGATTGTTTCTTCTGAGGGAATCTTTATGGCCTGGGCTGGGGACACCACCCTGCGGAGCATGTCTGCCTTGGCTTCTGGGCAGTGCCTCACAGATCCCCTAGCCAGACAACAATTTTAAGGAAATTCACAGGTTAAGAATGACTCACCACACAGCTGAGATAAATTTTTATTATAAATGGCATCTGGATTGTGCTTAAAGTTTCCATTTCTTACAGGATAACTCCTCCCTAGCCCCAGAGTCTTGAAAGGAGAAAAATCATCCTTATCTACTGAATCCCCTGTTCATAGAGGTGCTGCGCCTTTGCTGAGGGTAGGGGGTCTTAACTCTACACAGGGGGTCTGAGTGCCAGGTCCCCTGTCCTCGTGTGGTATTAAAAATGGATGCTGAGACCTGCTTCAAGGGACTGCCCTCAGCTGCTCCAGCTTTTCTGATAGTTTTCTCCCTTTAATCTGGCTTCTGGTTCTCTCTGTGTTTCTAGCACGAGGCTTTCCCCTTGGTCCACTTATGACTTTCCTGCTGTTTTAGTTGCCAGCTTTCCAGCTTTCGTAGACATTTGTATCCAGAGCTGTTCCATATCAGCATGGTCTACCATGGTGTCAAAACCAGAAGTCCCCTATAGATACTCAGCAAAATACTGTCAAAATTCAAAACGACAGAGAAATGTACCCATGACCTGTCATCTCAGAGAGACTAAGGGTTCTCATTCAAGTGATAAGGTTGCCTATCAGCCCTACAGTTCCCCAATTGTTTGAAAGACAAGGTAGAAAACATGACAGATGCTGCCCATCCCTTCCTATTTGTCTCATGAGTTTGTCCCCATCAATGGCCCACTGTCACTAGCAACAATGGGGTACATACCACACATTAGACTCTGTAGTGAGCGCTGTACACACTTTATCTCCTTTGATTTTCATTACAGGTCTGTGGGGTAACAGCAATGTCATCATTCACACTACATAAATGCCAAACCTGGCCAGGTGTGGTGGCTCATGCTTGTAATCCCAGCACTTTGGCAGGCCAAGGTGGGAGGATCACTTGAGACCAAGAGTTTGAGGCCAACCTGAGCAACATAGTGAGACCCTGTCACCATACAAATTTAAATATAAAAGAGAAAAATAAAATAAAATAAATGCAGAACCCCTGTGATCCAGAGTTAAATACATTGACTACATGTCCCCAGCTTGTCTGTGTGACTCAACACAAGATGAATAACACCTACTCAGTCCATTTGCACTGAACTGAGGGACCCAGAGAGGCCAACAGCAAGGACTCAACAAGGAGAAACAGGGTGCGGCCCCCTCTAACGTTCCTCACTGACTTTTATTGAAATCTCAGGCATGAGAAAATGCAGTACAGTGGAAAGCTTCAAAGGGCAAATAAAGGTTGAAAAACAAGTAATTTTTCTTTAACTGCATGATTGAATTCCTAACACATCCTGTTTACTGCAATTCTGTTTTGCCTTAATCATTTCTTTTTCTTTTTTCCTTAATCTTATCACTATATAATATGACTTAGAGTTCAGACAGTAGGCTGTGTCCAGTATTGTTTTTGGTGCTCATGGCCAGCAGTGATTCTTGGCTTTTTACTATATTACTCTGTCCCCAGTGCCTAACGCTTTCAACCCTATGCTCCATCCTACAGCAGCTAGTAAATAGGTGTGCTAGGACTGAATTCAGGTCATTCTAACTTCAAAGTCTTCTTATTCCCAGGGGGAAAGAAGGAAAGCAGGGTGACAAAGTAGAAAATGCCATACCTCTTCTAACTTAAATTTCCTCAGCATGCATAAAACCTATGTTGTGAGAAGGCAGCAATCTGGTTCACTGACTTCTGTCCCACCCATCCCACCCCCACCTCTTCCTTCTGGAACAGAATTGCATTAACAGTTTTGGAAGCTTTCCATGGCTCACTTTTATCCCACCCCCACCCATCAACATCCTCACCAGGTCCTGGATTCAAATTGCTGAAACCATAGTCTCTAACACTCTGGCCCAACTGTCAAAAGTGCTGGGTGATTTATTTTAAAAGGGGAGTTATTTGGCTTAGTGCTACAAGGTGTCTAAGAAGTAAGCACCAGCATGTGCTTCCAGCGAGCACCTCAGGTGGCCTCCACCCATGGTAGAAAGTGAAGGAGAGGTGATGTGTGCAGGCATCACATGGTGAGGGCGGGGGCATGAGAGAGGGGAGATGGTGCCAGGCTCTTCTTAATACCCAGCTCTCAAAGGAACTCACCCATTACCATAGGGACAGAACCAAGCCATTCTTGAGGGATCCTCCCACTAGTCCTACCTCCAACATTGGGGATCCGGTTCCAACATGAGATCTAGAGGGTCAAATATCCAAACCATAGCAGCTCCTCACTAGAAACGTCACCAAATGATGAACATCCAGAAGGCTCCATCATCTCCTCATCTCCAACGTTCCTCCCCATGCCCAGGTTTAGCCCACGTGCAAACCACCGGTTGTTTGTCTACACAAGCAGGTGCACTGGGGAGGGGTGGGCTTTATATTACACCAGTGTGGAGCCCAGTCAGATGAAGGGAGACCTCCAGGGTGCCTGTCCATGATATTCTAGAAAGGTGGATGAAGGTAGGGAGAAAGGGAACCCAAAAGAGCACTGTGAAGGTTGGCAAGTGCACTGAAGCATTCAATGGGGGGCATGACTGCAACGTGTGGGCACACACATGAGCACACAGTCCTTCCATTGGCCTTCGTCACTCGACCCTCTTTTTTCCAATAACTTTCCCCTTTTCTGACTCGTTCCCCCTCTAGCACTTTATCCCTCCCTCATTGATGCCCCAGATCAGAATGTAAAAGAAAGAAATGGTGCCCCTGCACCCCACACACACCTGACAACTGACAAAGGCAGACGTCTTTGCTCGTCAGTTAGTGGAGACCAATGGCATTTTAAAAGGTTATTTCTCTTATAGTAAACTGCATAGCCCAGGGACAGTTGTCTTGTGAGCTTCTTTATTCATGAATCCTCACTCTTCTTCCCAGGATTGATGGGTGACAGCTGCTGGCTCTGGGCCTTTCTTGTATATATTTACAGTAGCCTCTGAAGTACATCCTTAATCAAAGGGGCCATGACTCGCTGACACATCTTTGGAATATTACTGAGCAACTCATTAAAATGTTAATAGCTTCTGTCCAGATGTATTGATCTTAATGTCAACTATTCTTGGAATAATAAATAAAGTTGATTTAAAATTTTTTATCTTTCAACCATGCTGAGTGATAAGTGAGCCAAGGAGTGCCTGAGGGGAAATAAGGGACCTTGGAAGCTTCCAGCTAAACAGGGATCAAATAAAGAGGGTTCTATTAAGCTCTGTGATGAAAAATGTTGCAGGAGACGGAGTTAAGCTCAAACTCAATACAGAGGAGGAGAAAACACCCAGAATCCACAGACCATGGTTTTTTGGTTCAAAATGTTTCTAAGCAAATCAATCAACAATGGCCACTTTGAACAAGTAACCGCAAACATCTCCAAGGTTCCCCCACTGTTCCCAGCAGTGGAAGCAACAGTCACCCCACATTGTGAGCAACCAGCATTCCAAGAGCCATTCCAATTTCCCGAGACGGACGCCTGTGATGGGTTCTTCAGGATTCCAACCACCTGCCCCTGCTTGTTGACTTCTGCCACACTCACCTTTCCACCTCTCTGATGCTTGAAGATGTCAAGGCCACACCTCACTGTCCTCCTGCCCTGACTGCTCCTTCTGTCTGCAAGGTTCTTCCAGCCTCAGCTCTCTGCAAGGCCATGGCAGGCTGGCTCCTAAATGAATGGAAAGTCTCCCCTAAATAGGGATGCCAAGAGGGGTGAGGCCGAAAAGGGCTCTAGCAAGAAAAGCAGACATGGCTCAGCACCTGTAGTTCAGTGGTTAGGGCGACAGCCACATACACTGGAGCTGGCCGGTTCAAATCCAGCCCAGGCCTGCCAAACAACAATGACAACTACAACCAGAAAAACAAAAAGAAAAAAGAAAGAAAAGTGAGGTGAGAGGTGAGGCCAGGAAGGGACTGATACAGAAAAAACCCCAGGAAATGTGCCTACACAGAACGGGGAGGAGGAAGCCACGTAGCCAGACACATATCTAGACCCCTAACCGCTCCCTGGAGTGCGGTTCCTCCGGGAAATCCTTTCCGTGGCTCCGTGACGCCCAGTCTGAGGGCTGCGGTTTCAGGACGCGCTCAAGCCCAGTCAGCGTTTCCAGAACAAACACCCGCAACTAGAAGCGGCAAGGGCCGCTGGCACCGCACAGCACTCCCGGGCCAGGGCCGAGTCCCGGTAGGAACATTATTATCATTCCTGACAATCCGCCATCCCGCCGGCTGCTCTGATACCCCATCAATGGGCCCATTCAGATGGAGCCCCGTTTTGCATATTATTCTTAATAAACTTTCATAATACAAGCCATAATGGCCCTTTCAAGGCTTCTGCTTTGAATGCGCGTTAACAACAGAGTGCCTTTGTGTACTTACATGTAAAAATACACTGCCCACCCTGTTGATAGGCAGCATATATATTTATAAATATTTATCACCAAGTCATGGCTGACATTTTCAAAATGCTGCATTTGAACTAGGCTGCGTTTTTCTTTTTTTTTCCTGTCTCCCAAGCTTAGGGGCCAGACGAGGTTAATTAATCCAATTTTGCCTAATAATGTGCGGGGTAATGATCTCCATGCCCTGGTTTATTTGTCAAGGGGGAGGGGGCGCCAAGGAAAGGCCTCCAGTGACTGAGAAAGGAGGGGCTTCTCAAGTCCAAGCTTGATCTTGGGCCAGCCTGGGGCGATGGAGACGTGCCCACAGCACCTTCTGGGAAAGCCAGGAAGAAAAGAAGCCAGTCCAGGGTCTGGACTTGGTTATCCCTGGGGAGGGGATAACCCATCCCCTCTGCCTGCTCAGGCTCCTAGAAGTCGCTCTGATTCCTCAGAAACAACTTCCCAAACTCTCTCTGACCGTGGGGACTGGGATGCCTTGCTCTCAATACTGCGGTTGATACAACACTTGCAAAAAGAGTATTGGATCCTGTAAGAACTGGCCAAGGGAAATACCTGGTCTTTAAAAGATGATGACATCCATGATGCCAGTAGTTTGACTTCTTGGGTTAGGTAGGTTTCACAAATCACCAGCCACTGGATACTCCTTGCAAATCTGATCTCTCTCAGTTATCCCAAGAAGGTCCTTCTGTTTCGTGCATTGTGACTCATATTCAGACTCATCTTCTAACTCTTGATAAGAAACAGTGTTTTGAAGAGAGATCTTTAAGCTGTATCTAAATTCTCTGAACTCTGACTCTCCAGCTTAGCTCACCCCAGTTTGGGTCTCAGTTTTGCCTCAGAATTACAGACTTCACCTCCACCTTGCCAGGCTCTCAGTGTGTTAGCAATCCTATTATCTACTTCTTGTTCTCCATCCCAGGGGGCCTCCCAGATCACAGAGCAGACCCTGCAGATGACCGCCCAAAATTTATTGTGCCTGGTCACCCTTAGGCTTGTCACTGCCTGGCTCTGTAGGGCCAGGGAATCTTTTCCACCATACTCGGCCATCTACCTTATACTCACATTCACCCTCTCCTCTCTTTATTAAGCAAAATTGGGCTGCCAAATCCCAACATACCAGTCCTGTTTAATGCCAATTCAAACAAAACCTAACTAGCAAAATGAATCTACTTTAAGGAAAAAAAAAAGTCAGGTAAAGGGCAGAGCCAGTTTACATTTTAAACTACTTTTCCTTTGGATCACCTGTGTGCCATAGAAGCTTGTCAGCACCTGACAGTCACTACTAATGGTGTTTGAGTCACAATGGTGGTATCCAGTACCCCCCCTCTAAGTGGTGTGGTGCCCAAGTGGGCATTCACTATAGCCCCGTTCACTTCCTCATACTATATGACCAGAAAGCTGGAAAAAAATCTCAGCTTGGCTACCTAAAAGCTGCGTGACCTTGGGCAAGTTACCTAACCTGTCTAAGCCATAATTTCTTCATCTATGAAATAGGAATAATATTCACAGGGTGGTAGTGAGTATTAAATAAGAAATTTGAGAAAGCATCTAACATGTGGTCAGGCCATCGTAAGTTCTAAATAAATCTGTCAAATCAGTGACTAATGAAATGAAATCTAGAAATATATTTATTTTTGCTATTTAAAAATGGGGTTACATGATACTTGGATAGCTCTGGCAGCTAAGTCTTAAAATTCACAGAGCTAATACACTTCCGTGAACATGTGAATGTTTCCAACATTGTTTAAGCAAATGTTCCCACTTGGCTGGACCCCTTGGTACTTTATTTATGCCCTCAGGTATATACTTTATCCCTGAATTGTCCTACCAGGCAAAATTGCCCTGACTGCCTTGTCCTATATTTGAACATTTAATGTGGATGTGATCACCTAGAAAAGAATTTTGCTCTCATGTAAGGATGACAACATAGCAGGTGGGGTGGACAGGCAGGAGTCCTTGCCTTGAGGGACATCTGATCACTTTCAGATCGCTGATCCACTACAGGGAGCCCTTCCTATTTCTGTCCACAGCGCAGCTCACAAGTGCACAAGCCCAGCGGTGCTCCTTCTCGACAAAGTCCCATTTACCACCCACCAAAAGAAGGTGGAACACGGCTACTTTTGAAGAATCTTTTATTGGGGGCTCTCACGAGTAAATCAGTAATGAAATCCACAAGCAGGTAGTTACAATACTTGAATCAGTAACACATCTTAAATTTGTATAGCATCATGCTATTCTCAAAATTCTTTTCCAGCTACCGTGCAGTTTGGTTACAACTGCATGATGTATACACAGGTGTTACAGCCTTGACTTAAGTTGACCACATAAAATTGCTGATTTCAATGGTTGAACATAGCAGTTTCCTGTGGTTCAAGATACATGTATTAGACAGCTGATGCCCAACTTCTAAGGGAAGGACAACATGAGTAAGACAGGGGCTTTGAGGAGTTAATGTCTAGGAAAAGAACAGCAGAAAGAGGAGGAAAGAAGAACTGAGCATTAAACTAAATTGTCCCAACAATGGCCACTTTTCCTAGTGAGAAGAATTTAGTGTGGTTTTGAGGTTTGGAATGTGACCTATATTCTTTGAACAAAACAATCTTATCTTACAATTAACACATTTAAAAGTAGGTATTTAACAAGTATTTGCTGACTGATTAATGAATACAGAAGTTAACAAAAGAAGGTTACCAGCACCCCAAAGTAAATGGACTGAGTGAAAAACGGGGCTTTTCGAAACAATGGCAGAGTTTAAGCAACTCTGATTTCTAATAAGGAATAATTTGTCAGGTGACCTTGAATGAGAATGGTAACCCTCTTTTTGCTGCTATGAAAAAGGAGGATAATATCTATTCCATACAGGGCAGTGGTAAAGGAGAGTAAATGTGATTGATCACTGTGACTTTGAGGAAGGAAGACAGTATAATAAATACTAATTATTGTAACCTTTCCCGGCTTCTTAGAAAAATGTCTTTTAAAAAAGGAAGGAAGGAAAGAAAAAAATCCCTCCAAAAGAAGGCTTCTGGGGACAGCCTTGGTGTGTCATGGCTGTATGTTTGTCTGAATTAATCCAAAGGGAAATTCAGACAGTTCATGACAGTGGGAGTAGGCAAAAAACCGTACTTGATTCCATTGCTCTTATATAAATTAATTTGTTTCAGTTATCAAATTATCATTATTCTAGATTAAGATATGCGGGGCCAAGACTTGCAGGCAATTATACATTCCTCTGCTTTATTTATGTAAATGCTAAATGTAAATATTTAAAATATAAAAGTCATAAATAAGCCTCATAGAATAGCACTGTTATATTTACAATGCCAGATATTTCCCCTAGCAGATGGCTGCATCCTTGAGTGAATTACTTTAGCTCTCTACAGCGTCCTACTCCAATCTCATGTCCTGTAACACTCCATAGTGTCCTCTGGAAACAAATGGGAAATGTTGGGAACGCACTGCCTCTCCCTTCAGGATGGATTTACCAACCGTTTAGCCCGGGCCCTCTCAGTGGTCTGTTTTCTCCTGGCTTCTCTTGAACCGGCACATGGTTTACAGTGTGGTTTATAGCGCTTCCACCCAAACAGAATATGGTCCGCAGGGAAGGGGCTGATTGGTTTAGTTTGCGGCAGCCCCATGAGGGGTGGTAATTGACACTTGAACAATGACATGTTGCATTCCTTCATATCGCACCAGTAATTGAACACACATGAACTCCCCCTGCACTGGTGACCCTGGAGTGTGCCACACACCTGGAAGTAGTGAGGTTCAATTAATGTGTCACCGCCACTAACAGAGGCTACCAGTGAGAACCTGCAGTCGGCTGCCACAGCCCAGAAGCCGCAGAACAAAGCAGAGAACGATATGGAGCGAACCCCAGCAGAGCCGCTCTGGACCAGCCCTTATAACGAGGGGCTTTCGGAAGAACTTACTTATTTTTAATTACTCCCATTAATTTTACCTACTGACTTGGTTTCTGTCTCACTCAAAAAGTTATTTTTGCATTAAAATAGCAAAACGTTCAACTAAAAGGAAATGACAAAGACCCAGCTAGACTTTTGTGATAACACTTTTAATATAAAGAACAGATGAGACATTGAATAGATACAAATATGAAAAGCAGGAATCAAACCGAGGAAAGGAAGAATGACTGCGATGAATTCCACTTTTTCATTTTTTCTTTCATTCCCCAAGTATTTGTGTAGTGCTTATACACTGGTGTGGGGACACTGCAAAGGTTGGTGCAAAACTGGTCACAGCTGTTGCAGAGCTCACAGACTCCGGGCTGGAAGTGAGCACACGAAGTGGGACAAGATCCCTGAGGCTGAGGCCGGGGCCGTTGGGGGAGCCCGCAGCAGCCTTCCCTGTGCCCTCCCCTCCTCCGGAATCTCCCTGGAGGAAACGCTTCTAAGCGCAGGAGCAGCAGGACCTAGCCAGAGAAAGGAAGGGAGAGGGAAGAGTGCTTCGGAGGGAGAGAAGGGGAAATAAATGGGGGGGAGGGTACGACGGAAAAGGAGTGCCCGCTAGCCAGGGTCAGGAGGGGAACTTCCGCTTCAGAATCTAGTTACACTTCTCCCAGAACCAACAACCATCTCTCCCTACTCTCTCTCTTTTCTCTCTCTCTCTCTCTTTTCTCTCTGCCTCTCTCTCTCTCTCTCAATTTGGAAAGGGGATATTACATTTTATGTAATAAAATACATAACTCTGTTGTACCACAGAGTCAGAAGACCTGGTACTCCGTTACCACGCCCACAGCCTCCTCCCCGGCCACGCCCAGACCTAGTTCTCCCTGGCCACGCCCACAGCCTCCTTCTCCCCGGCCACGCCCAGACCTGGTTCTTCCCTGGCCACGCCCACAGCATCCTTCTCCCCGGTCCCGCCCAGACCTGGTTCTCCCTGGCCACGCCCACAGCCTACTACCTTATAATGTGGGGCCACGCCCAGACCTGGTTCAGTCTGACAGTGCCCACAGCCAAAACATCTTGTCAGTGTCACTCTGTGCCATTGGCTGACTGTGGACGCAGGAGATGATTCTGGTTCTCTGAGCCACAGGATTCCCCCTGTAAAATGAGGGGCTATAACAGGCAGGCGTGCACTTTAGAACTTTGGCCTCCAGGGAGAGCAGGGACCTCCAGGACCCCCAGTGGTCCCTCCCTGACCCACTCCTAGCCTTTAAGTCCCCTAAGGAGGGAGGCCTCTTCTGTACAGGAGGACCAATCTAGGCTGCCCTAGCCATCAAGATATTGCAGGACGCTTCTGGCTAAACCTGGCAGCTGGAATAGACATGTGTTTACCTCCGCACTCTCCTCAAATCCCATTAAGATGGCAGTAAAGACAGAAAAACCAAAGAATACATTTTCAAGGACAAATAAGTCAGGAGAAGAAGAGGTGGAAGATAAGAAAAATTAATAACATTTGGAAAGTGGAAGAGTGATAACAATATCTGACTTAGGGGGAGGGAGAAAGAGGATCCCTACCTGCTGGAAAGATGTTTCTTAATGTTCCTTAGGAAACATCATTCCTGCTACAGAACCACAGGAAGGCGCAGGAATTAAGGGCACTGGTATTCAGTTTGGGTGTTTGCCTCCTCCAAATCTCATGTTGAAGTGTGATCCCCAATGTTGGAGGTGGAGCCTAGTGCAAGGTGTTTTTGGTGGGTGGGGGGGATCCCTCACGAGTGCCTTCCCCACAGTGATCAGTGAGTTCTATGTGTATTAGTTTACTCAAGAGTTGATTGTTGAGAAGAGCCCGGCAGCATCCCCTCCTGCTCGCTCCTTCTCTCACCGTGTGACACACCCACCTTCAGCCCTGGTTGGAACTCACCCCAACCCTCACCAGGTACGCCATGCTTCTTGTACAGCCTGTAGAACTGTGAGCCAAACACACCTCTTTTCTACATAAATTACCCACTCTTGGGTGTTCCTGTACAGACTAATGCAGTGAGAGTGCACTGTTGAGCTGAATACAGGGGGCTTGGTTGGAAGTTGTGCAGAAATAGTCGGAACCTCAGGCCCCCTGCAACGCACATTTATTGTTCTTCATCCCAAGTGGGGTGAAGACACTCACCTGCTCTCTGAATGTCTGCTCCTTGCCCACCCCTTCAGAATACTGAACGTTTCATTTTTCAACAGTTGAACCAGAGAGACTCAGAGCACTGGATCCAGCTGAGGGGGAAAATGAAAGGCACGCCCCACACTGACCAAGGAGGTAACCCCTCACTGTGTGGTGGCATTGAAGGGTACAGGGTAGTCTTGAAGAGAAAGGCATTTCTGAATTGCAGGACATAGCCTGTGCCTTAACTGGAATTGTGGTGTGATACCTTTCCAAACTGGTGAGCTGGCTGCTCTTCTCACATCTCTGTCCATGTGTTGACACGAACCAGAGTCTTCTCACCCTCTGAAGAAGACAGGCCTTCTGATTAGGGGCTGAAGAGAATGGGGCATGCAACAGAGACCTGCCATCTCCCAGCCTTCTGGCCTGATTCGAGCCTCAGTAGAGAGGTGTGTTGAGATGCTATGAAACCCTGAGCATAGGCAGTGTGTCATCAAGGCCTTATTGTGCTACTCAAAAGATTTGCTGTCTTTCCACTGGACATGGCCACTTTACTTTCTTAGCCAATAAAATGTGAGTGGAAGTGTGATGTGGCACTTCTGGACTGAAGCTTTGGGAGCCTTTGCTTTGTCAGGCCATGGCCATTTGCTCATTCTTTCCCTTCTGCCATGAAACCAGCTTGTCCTGGATGGAAGCTGGGTCCTAGATCTTCAGCTTGGGTCCCAGGAGGGGGACAACATGGTGCAAACTGAAGATAGTGTGCACAGGAAGTCAGCCTCTATTGTTAAGTCTCTACAATTTTAGGGATTGTTTGTTACTACAGTGTAGCGGTTGCAAAAACTGACTGATACAGCTGCAGCAATGATTGCAACCAGAACTGGTGGGAGAGGCATCCTATGTCTCCTGCATGGATGAACACCCCTCCTGGCTCCTTGAGGAGCTGTCTGGGCTGCTCCTGAGGATAGCACACCTGGCCTAAGCACCACCACCTTCACAGAGAGCATGAGGAACCACCCCCCTCTGGTGGACTGTGGGCTACAGATGAGTACAAAGAGGCCAGATGGGAGGACAGGACAGAATATGTCCTTCAGGGAACCCGGGAACCCCAGCCGTGCCCCAGGACTTTACAAGGCCTGGAGGTCCTGAGTAGAAAGGCAGGAACAATGAATGACCCAGTAGGAAATGGGTCACGAACTATGCCAATTAGTAAGCTTTATTATTGACTCTAGACCTGCCTACATGCTGTGCTTTTTGATACAGGGATAGGGCTCTGTGGATGGCACTTCCCCTTTACCATGTGGTTCTGTCAGGCTCTGCCAGTAGGAGACTGCTAAGCTCGAAGAAAGGCCAGGACAGGGTCCTTCCCATTTCCTATTCCTGTCATCATTGCATCAGCATGTGTCTTTGTCCCATCTACAGCAGCTGGTTCCTGAGTCTCTGACGCTACTAAGGTCACAGGGCAAATTAAAAATGGCCAGGGACTATGTCATATTTCCAGGAAAGGCCTTTTGTTGTTTATTTGTTTTTGTTTTAGACAAGAGCAACCAGAATGGCTAAAATTTATAGAATGGACCATCTCAAGTGTTGTCAAAGATTAGAGCAGCTAGAATTCTCACATTGCTAACAGGAGATCTGAATTGGAGATCACATGGCAGCATCTACTGAAGCTGCCTAGTGTGGCTTATGACCCAGCAATTCCCATCCTACGGACTGAATATAAGTGCCCAGAGGATATAGGTGCTTGTGTGCCCCGAAGTGCATGCACAAGGGGGCTTACAGCAGATTTATTTGCACTAGCCTGAAACAGGAAACAATCCAAATGTCCATTCACAGTTGAAAGAATTGTTTGACTTGTCTTATATCCATGCAGTGGAATATAGCAGTGAAAAAGAACAAACTATTTCTATGAGCAATAATATCTCATGGACACCATATTGAGCAAAAGAAGCCATACCCCAAAGAGGACATACTAGGTGATTCTATTTGTATGAAGTTTAAAAACAGGCAAAAGTGATCTCTGGTAGTGGAGGTCAGAATAATAATTACTTTTCTGAATGTTGTTGACAGTGAATCGGTAAGAGAACTTACTGGAATGCTAGAAATGCTCTATATCTTGATCTGACTGGTAGCTCCAGAGAAATATACAAATCCAGATATCTACCCAGTTGTATGCTTAATGTATGCACACTTCACTATATATAATATATATCTCAAAGGGGGGAGGAGAAAAAAGAAATTGCTTAGATATTCTCTCATTTGGGTTCTCCCAGAGGAAGGCCCTGAGACTGGGATTGGAGGTGTATAGTTTATTAGTTTGGGAATATAAATAGCACTCATAGGAGGTGTGGGTGCGAGGCATGGGGATGATAAAAGATGTACTGTAAACCAGATACTGTCGCTGCTCACTGGGCTTAATCTCACTGGGAAACTCTGAGAAACTTGCAGAACCTATGCCTTAGAATTCTCTCACACAAGGGGCAAGGAAGCTGGGGTATTTATGCACCTGGAGTTCTGGGCTGTAAATTTCCCCATACTTCTGGCCTGAAGGCTGCTGGGGCTGGGGAGTCCTCAGGAGCTGAGAGTCAGCCAGAGCCCACAAAAGAGACCCGGGGCCAGGAGGTCAGGGAGTGCAGAAAGCATCCACCACACACACTACAAGTGTGTACAGGTCACACTTGTAGTGTCCATTGGTGAGGAGAATTACTAGGATACAAAATTAACTCCAAATGGTCTTAAAATAAAGGTGTATTTTATTCCATCACCATCTACACATTTATGAGAAATAAATACCTATGGGTGAGACTCACAAAGCTGTGTAGAATAACCCCAGGACATTAGTCTTTGGAGAGTGGAACTCACTATATCAATCATTAGCACTCTTTCTGTCCTGGAATGGGCTCTGTGCCCCCAAGGCCGGAGCTGTAGGACCAGGGCTGTGGGAGAGTCCATTTTGATAGTTTGAGAACTTTGTAAATCCATCATATGCTCCTGAAGGTAGAGTCATACTCTGGTTTTATCAGACTCTAAATTAAAAGGTACCAAATATAATTAACGTTAGACCAGGGAGGAGAAAAATTGCTCATTATGTATTTGCAGCTACCCTCATTAGTATAGAACTGTCACTCACCGGCCCCGACACAGCCCACTTATGCAAAGGCCACAGCTATTGTCCTTGACAGCAGCTGTTGCCCTGAGCTCGGGTCTTCCATGTGGCCATTGGACACTGTACTCACACTCCACTGTGTGCTCGCTGACCACAGTGTGATCCTAATCTTCAGTGTGTGGGAATTTCTCAGACCTGGCCTTGTCCTGCCAACTGCAGGGCTCTGTTGATCTGCCCAAGCACAGAAGGGCGGAATTTTGCAGTCAGGAAACACACTTGCGAGGGAGTAGACGATCCCCTTAACACCCTGGTTTGGGGGAAAAGACAGAATTTCTTTTTCTATAACTTAAATCGGCTCTCAAGGCCCGCTTCTGCTGGTGTTGCAATATGCCTGTATTAATTTGCCAAATCAAGGTGAATTTCAGACATTTGTTGTTTAAAGCACAATTCCTCTGAAGTAACTTTTCAGATAACTCACAGCTGTCAGGACAATCCCAGAAAACTCCCTTCCCTGTCCATCCTAGCCACCCCCTTTCTTGGGGTTGGTGAGACCCCACCAAGACACAGGATTTTCACACACACCCCAGTCTACACAGCAGGGTTCCTTCACCTCTCAGGCACCCCATGGCTGGCATTGTGAACACTCCCTTTCCAGACCCCCAGAGATGCTCATCCCTCACCTGTGCCCCTCTGGGGCCATTGAGGACTCATCCAGGGTCAGGTGCCTCATCCACATTCTCTCTTGTCCTCCCTCAAATCCTGGGGCCTTCAGCATTTTGTCTTAGTAAAAAGGCCATTCCCTGATGCCTGGCTTTGTAGACCAAACATGACCCTGTGTACATGTGGGTGACACATGCAAGACCTGGATCCATCTGTCATCCAATGAAATTTAATTTTAAAACTGCTTAGGTCTCTTCTCTAATAAGTCTTGTCTTATCCTTGTCCTGTCAAAAGAGTGCAGCATCCCTGGTGCCTACTTTGTCCATCAAAGAGTCTTTCTTCTTTTACTTCCCAACTCTCGGCCCCTGTTCTGTAAAACTAAAAGGGATTTCCCTTTGCAATGTCTAATCAGATGCAGAAGAAGGAGGGAAATTCTGAACCCCAGCAAGGCCGGATATGCAAGTTCAATAAGGTGGGAGAGGATACTTGTGCAAAGGAAGGGACAAAAGGAAAACAGAAAAGGCCAACAGTCATGAGTGACAAGCAGAGAAGCTGAAGAAAGAATCAAAGACTGGGAAAGAGCTGACACACGGGCACTCAGGGTGTGGCAGTGGGGACACTGTGTGTGCTTAGGAGAAATGAGACTTCATGTCCCCTAACTCTGAGTGTCCCAAGTAAGAGGAAGCTGGCCCTGGTCACAGCTCAGAGTCTCAAGATGCCTGACTCCTAACTTGCCCAGACCTGCTCTCTCCAAGCTGCCATCACTGTCTGGCTTCCCAGCTGGCACAGCCCATGGAGGATGCCTGCCATGCCACCTGCACAGAACCCCATCATACCTACCCCCAAGGGTGGGGGCTGTGCACAGCCCCTGAAGGTGAGAGCCATAGCAACTCTGGCACCCAGGTCTGGCCTAACCTGGCCCAGAAGTTTCCAGTCACCACTGGAAAGGCAGGGCACGCTCTGCCCAGGAGGGACAGAGGATGGAGCCAGCAAAGAAACTGCTGTGCTACTCCCTACCCCCAGCCTGTTCCAGGCTTCCTCTGACATGTGTCAGTGACCATGTGGCCCTGATGTCCTGAGAGGCTGTGGCCAGCTGCATAGAGCCTCACCTTAGAACCCTCCTTTTTCATCTCACTTACCTTCTTCCCTCACTCTGAGTTCCCTAAGACTGCGCCACTCCCACCCCAAAAGGATCATCCAATGAGCTTTTCAGCAGGCTGTTTTTTGGGGTACCAGGCTAGCTTTGCTTCTGCACAGTCCCCCTCTGCAGAGCTCTGAGAAGCTGCCACCTGCAAATTAGCATCTCACTGATGTTCTGGAATGAGTGTTATAGGCATAGTTATTTGTGTTCGGCTGCTGTAACACATTACCAAAAACTGGGCAGCTAAAACAATAGAAATTTACTCTCTAATAGTTTTGGAAGCCAGAAGTCTGGCATCAAGGTGTTGGCAGGGCTCCAGGCCCTCCCAGAGCTCCCAGAGAGAATCTTTCTTGTCTCCTCCAGCTGCTGGGAGCTACTGGCACTGCTTGGCATTTCTTGGCTTGTGGCTGCACCACTCCAATCTGTCTCATGTCCGTTCACATCATTTCTCACCGCCCCCCAATCTGCCTGATCTCCCTTGGCTTCCCGCTTATGGGGACATTTGCGAAGCCACACGGGCCCACCTAGGTAATACAGGATGATCTCCTCACCTGAGGATCCTGAACTTGGGAAGATCTGAGGCCAAGATGGCGGACTAGAGACAGCTCCTCATCAGCCATTCTCAGTATGATTGGGGACTCGGGGACTTCAGCCACCCCTTACAGGGTTGTCCCGCCCAGAAACACAGTTAGTTGTGAGGGCATAGTGAGACAGCAAAGGACTCCAAAAGCGGAGGAGGAAGCCACTCCAACACCTAAGCACAGAGACAAGGAAAATTAACAGGAAGGAGGAAGCATGAGGGAAAAGTAGGGGAATCAAGTGAACAAGAAGAAAACACACATGAAGAGGAACCAACTAAAGAATCTGGCAGCTTGTTTTCTCAGCAGCGGGGGGGAGCCTACGAAGACTTTTGCACTGTATTCTTTCGGTGTTAATAAAACCAGGAATAATTATGGGCATTTCTCCCAACATACAAGTCTCTACTGTTAGATTACAGAAGTGGCCACTGAACACTAAGTATGGTTTCAGGGGAGCCAGAAAGACTCATAATCCTCACAAGCTCCCTGCCGACCCTGCAAAGCAACTAAGCTAAAGCCCCCGATTCTACGGCTAGAGCATCCTTCCTTTGGGTCTGCCCCTAGTCAAAACATTAATATTGCTGGAAGGAGTTGCATTTTAAGCACTGTTTCATTTATACATTTACCCTAGCACTTTCTAAGAGTGAGATGATTGTGGTGCACAATGAGCCACCAATTAGGAAACAAAGACACGACTGAGGGTCAAGATAAACAGTGTAAGTCAAGGCTAAGGGTGGTCCTGGGCTATGCCTGGAGAAGGCCTATGGGATTAATTTTACACAAGAAACTAAAATGTATCAAGTACTTACTCTGTGTCCAGAAACGCAATCTCTACAAAGACCGTCTCGTTTAATCCTCCCATTGCTTGTGAGGCAGGTACCAAAGCTCTCCCACACATTAACAGGGTGGGAACTAAAAGGCTGTACATTGTCCCTTTGTTCTGGCTCAAAGTGATGCCAGTTAAGTTAGGTATATGTAGTCCACGTAAAGTTAAATTTTGCAAAAGAACTGTAGGCGAGAACTATTTTCAGACCATGAAAAACAAGGAGCATGGAGGCTGGCTTACTTCACAAGATCTTAGACAAGATGTATTCCAGGGGGTGGAAGAAGTCTTGGGGGATGCTGTGAAATAGACAAACACAGAGGAAGGAAAACTGAGCCCAAAGGAAAGCAGGGGATGGTAGAGAGGAGGAAAGGAGGTGGATGGTAGCTTTTGTGGCCAGGTGCTGAGCAGGAATCACTGACCAGGGAAGGAATGCCTAGGAGCTGGCTGAGAGGCAGAGAGACAGGCTGGAGTAACAGCATCTGTGTGGCAAGAACTGGCCTGAACCTCTGGCAATGGAGAAAATGGGTTGTCCTTATACAGAGTCCCCTAGGGGACCCAAATCTGAGATTCTTAACTCTATGAAAAAAAATCCTAGAGGGCATCTCATTGAAGAGAGAGGCTTTCTCAGCCATTGACACAAGCGGAGGTAGATTCACTTTGAGGGAACATTTTCCCCAAGTTACTTCTGCAGGAATCTCACAAATTAAAATTATGCATGGCTTCACAAGCAAGAATCAACAAATATTTGGGAAGGAAAGTCACTGTGAATGAAAAAGCGAAACACCACCAAATGAAACAAGAAACACCAGTTTTAGGCTTCCAAGGACAACAGATGTTTCTATCACAGCATCCAGAATAGTTAAGAATAAAATGTTTAAAGAAGAAAGGATACATTTATAAAAGTGAATAAACAATAGGAAATCACCAGGCATGAATTCATAGAATCAGGGGGAAAACAATGAAACTTCTAAAATTATTAATATGACTATTGAATAGGCCAGGCATGGTGGTTCATGTCTGTAATCCTAGCACTCTGGGAGGCCAGAGCGGGTGAATTGCTTGAGCTCATGAGTTTGAGATCAGTCCAAGCAAGAGCAAGACCCCGTCTCTACTAAAAATAGAAAAACTAAGGCAAGAGGATCACTTGAGCCCAAGAGTTAGAGGTTGCTGTGGGCTATGATCACATCATGGCACTCTACGCAGGGCAATAGCTTGAGATTCTGTCTCAAATATGACTATTGAATAAAAAGTAGTGAATAAGTTAAACAGTAGATCTGTCTCAAAATATATATATATGTATATATATATATGACTATTGAATAAAAAAATAGTGAATAAGTTAAACAGTAGATCTGTTTCAAAAATATATATGTATGACTATTGAATAAAAAATAGTGAATAAGTTAAACAGTAGATTATACTGTTGAAGAAAGAAGAATGAACTAGAAGATAAATTTAAAGAACTTATCCATAATGCAGCAGGGAGATAGAGATGAAAATATGAAAAAGTACAAAAGATATAGGGACTCAAATGAGAATGTCTAGCCCAGAGGTTGGCAAACTAAGGCCCTTGGCCACATGTTATTGTAGATAAGGTTTTCTTGGGACACAGCCACACTCCTTTGTTTACATACAGCCTATGGCTTCTATTACAATACTACAGAATGAGGAGAGTTCAGTAGTTATGACAGAGACCGTATGGCCTTCAAAGACTTTTCCAGAACAACTTCGCCCCTGCTCTAGTCTCTAACTGACTGAGAACCCAGAATGGGTGGGTGGGTGGGGATAGAGAGAACAGAAAAGATACAGTATTTTGAAAGTAATGATGAAATTTTCCATGAATCTGGATTATGAAGCCATGTATCCGGAGAGTACAACATATTCAAGCAGGCTAAATAAAAGAGCAATGTCTGCTAGAGTGAGTTGAATTACATATCCCTTAAAAGACATTGAAGTCCTAACCCCCAGTGCCTGTGAATGTGACCTTATTTGGAAATAGTGTCTTTGGAGACGTAATTCATTTAAGGATCTTGAGATGAAATCATTCTGGATTTAAGGTGGGCCCTAAATTCAATGACTGGTGTCTTTATAAGAAAAAAGGAAAGGGAGAGAATGATTGGGGGGAGAGGGAAGAAGACACAGGGGAAAGGCCAGGTGAAGATAGATGCTGCCCAAACCAAGGAACACCTGAAGCCACCAGAAGCTGGAAGAGGGAGGAAGGATTCTCCTCCAGAGCACGTGGAGGGAGCATGACCCTGCTGACAACTTGATTTTGGACTGGTGGCCTCTAGAACCGTGAAAGATTAAGTTTCTACTGCTTTAAGCCACATAGGTTGTGGGAATTTGTTATGGAAGCCCTGAGGCACAAGCACACACAAATTTTGGTGATAATGTGGTAAAATAAAAATGATTCTGGCTAGGTGCAGTAGCTCATGCCTGTAATCCCAGAACTCTGGGAAGCTGAGGTAGGAGGATCACTTGAGCTCAGTAGGTTGAGACCAGCCTGAACAAGAGTGTGACCTTGTCTCTACAAAAAATAGAAAACTTATCCAGGCATGGTTGTGGGCCTCTGTAGTCCCAGCTACTCTGGAGGCTGAGGCGGGAGGATCGCTTCTGCCTAGAAGTTTAGGATTGCTGTGAACTATGATGCTGCTGCCGTACTCTAGGCCAGACAAAAGAGTGAGATTCTGTCTCAAAAAAAAAAAATTATTCCAAGTTGTCATTTCCCATGCTAAGAGATATTACTTCCCCTCCTCTTGAATTTGGGCTGTCTTGTGATTGTTTTAACCAACAGAAAGTACAGAAGTGACGCTGAGCTGATTCCGGACCTGAGCCTTTGGGCGGTCTACATTTCTACTTCTGGGGGCTGAGAGCTGCCACACCCTGCTGAAGAAAACACATGGAGAAGCCAGAGGAGACAAAGAGAGAGGCTGTGGGACTGCATGGATAAAGAGGGAAAAAGCCAGCATTTCAGCTGAATCCAGCCTGTTAGACATTCCTGCCATTCAACACTTTGGAGCTGGCATGCAGCTTTACCTCACTCCTGCCCCATTCAAGGCCTGGTTCTCAGGACTAGAACCCCTAGTGCCTTCTGGATCCCCGAGCACTTCTTTGGAGGGAGTTCAGTCTCAACCAGTCCTGACCCTGGGGTTGCTGTAACACTGTGGGCAACCCTTCTTGGATGCTCCAGCTCAACTGAGCCCCAGGATGACTTCAGCTCCAAACAACATCTGCAGCAGAAGAACCACCCTGCAGATCCCAGTCCACCCACAGAATCTGAGGCACTGATAGACTTGAGGAGAAAGAGACCCTTACAGATATAGGTGTTGTAGGCAAAACCACATAGAAATAAACGTCTGGTTCTTGGTTCCTGTTCTCAGTGGATGCACTGATAGGAGTAGATTCTTAAGACATGAATGAGTAGGAGCTTCACATGGCATTGAGACAAAAGTTAGGTCTTAGTATATCACATGACTCTAATATTATTAGCCATACACAGGAGTGTTTTATTTATACTATTGCTATTATTATTAAATTAATACTTCTTTTTACACCTAAGTAAATAAAACTGATCGAATAAAACTAAACATCAAATTAACGAATATTCAAACAAAAAATCTTAAGAACAAACTCATGGTTAAATACTTGCTTCAGAGCCAGAAACTTGACCACTAGGTGGAGCTGTAAAAGCAAAGTGGTGCCTCTTCCATAAGTGACCATGCAGGCTGCCTCCTGCAGTCAGAAGGAAAAAACACACTGCACCTTAGACAATCAAAACCGGGTCACCAAAATAAAGAAAACCCTGTACCATTCGTGTATTTACTAACCCTCTATTAGAAACTTTACTCCAGACTTTTACAATGGTGTCGTTTGAAGATGCCAGGACCTTTGTGGATGTGACATTTCTATGATAAATTTGCTATTTCTCTGTAACCCATAGACTAACTATAAACTCAGTAGCCTTGATAATTTTGTACATCCTTTTCCTTTTAATATTTGTTTTGTTTTTATTTTATGATCCATTCTTTCTAATCCCCGAACACCCTTGCAGATCTTTTTCAAGCAAGCTTTTTTTCCCTAAATGCTTTTGTCTCAATGTCTTCCATCTCCAAAGGCCCTGAACTCAGGGAGAGCAGGCACAATGGAGGGTGGGAGCAGGACACTGTGTAGAACAAAGTTAGGTGAGTGTCTACGTGCAGAATAGCCATGTTCTTCCACATAGCTCCCAGAACACTGATAATGAGGTGTCTTCCTGCAGGTGAGAAATTGGAGGATTTGCCCCAGTATACATTAATTGGATCCAGTTAAAAGATTTACAGATACAGTTGGGACCCCCAGTTAAAAAAAATAATGTCTGGGCATGGTGGCTCACACCTGTAACCCCAGTGCTTTGGGAAGTCAAGGTAAAAGGATTGCTTGAGGCCAGGAGTTCAAGACCAGCATGGAAAACATAGAAAGACCCCATTTCTACAACAATAACAAAATAACAATTTTTTTAAAATGCAAAGAAAACCTGCAGGGTGGAGTAGTATATGCCTATTATGTGAGCTACTTGGAAGGCTGAGGCAAGATGATCTCTTAAGCCCAGGAATTTGAGCCTACTGTGAGTTACGATTAGGCCACTGCATTTTAGCCTACATGACAAGGTAAGACTCTGTTTCAAAAAAAACATTACCAGCAGCGCCTGTCACTCAGTGGTTAGGGCGCCAGCCATGTGCACTGGGGCTGGTGGGTTCAAACTCGGCCCAGGTCTGCTAAACAAACAAACAAAAATAGCCGAGCATTGTGGTGGGTGCCTGTAATCCCAGCTACAAAAGAGGCTGAGGCAAGAGAATCGCTTGAGCCTGAGAGTTTGACATTGCTGTGAGCTATGATGACACCGCACTCTACAGAGGGCAGCGAAGTAAGACTCTGCTTCAATAAAAAAAGAAAATGCCTCCCAATCATCCTACAGGGAAGCCCTCCATTCCACTTAGCCTCCCCCTTGTACAGCTGTTTGTTGTATTATATTAGCTACCACCATATTGGATACCATCCCCTAATATCATGCTAAAAACTTTTTTTCCTAGTATTCTAACATGAGAAGATCTCTAACATGATAGGCAAAAAACAAGCAGGAAAAAAGACAAATGTGAGCTACAGAAGTTCAAAATTTATACCCAAACATCTCAAAAAGAATACAATGTATCCACAAAAAAAGAATAAGACAAGAGAAAAAAGGCACAATCAGAGTGCAAGAAAGGACTCTTGGAAAATAATGATGCATTAGCTGAAATTAAAAATTCAATAATCTGATTGGAAAATGATGTTGAAAACTTATCCCAGGCTAGGCGCTTGTAGCTCAAGTGGCTAAGGAGCCAGCCACCTACACCAGAGCTGGTGGGTTCGAATCCAGCCTGGGCCTGCCAGGGAACAATGACAACTACCACCAAAAAATAGCCAGGTGTTGTGGCAGGCGCCTGTAGTCCCAGCTACTTGGGAGGCTGAGGCAAGAGAATCGCTTAAGCCCAGGAGATGGCAGTTGCTGTGAGCGGTGATGTCACAGCACTCTACCCAGGGCAATGGCTTGAGGCTCTGTCTCAAAAAAAAAAAAAGAAAGAAAAGAAAACTTATCCCAGAAAGTAGAACAAAATGACAGAGATAAACTAGAGCAGAAAAATATGAAAAGAAAAGCAGGAAGTGAACACGGAAGCCAATACCCACTAGTATAGAGGTCTGGAGAAGAGAGAGCAGAGAGGAGTAAATTTTTAAAGGAAGAAAATCTAAACCAACTTCTGTCACTGAAAATCGTGATTTTTCCAGATTGGCAGGGCCAGAGAGTACTGAGCCCAATGAATGGGGGCCAAGGTATACTTTTTTTAAGTCTTAAAATCTTTCAGAGAGAAAAAAATAGTTTACACTTTTAAGAATTAGAATGATTATCTGCTTCTTAATAGCAGCAGTGTATGCTGGGAGACAGTAAAGCACGGCTTCAAACACGATCTCCTAGCTAGAATTATATAACCAGTCCAACTAGCAGTTCAAGGACGGGGCAGAAGCAAGGAAAACACAGATATGCAAAATCTCAAACATTTGTCCACCCGGGCATCCTTTCTCAGGACACTGACTGGAGATGTATTTCACCTAATGAGAAATAAACCAAGTAAGAGAAAAAGAAAAGAAAGAGGGGCAGGAGGAAAGATAGAGTTCTTGAGAGAGACTGAGAGAGAAAGAGAGATTGACAGCATGTTAACACATAGGAGGCATGAGGCATCAAGCCCCAGTAGGGTTTCAGAGGGAATGATATTTATATGGACTCAAAATCTCAATTGATAAGTCCCAGATACTTACTAATTGCAAAGGGAACTGGAGCAAATTCACACTGGAGAAGCACGACAGATACCATGTTAACCAAATGATGAACTTTAACGTCAACAATAATAGAGCAAATGAAAATCATGTGCCATGTGATGAGAGGCTATGGGGAGAACCTGGTGTGGTGGCCAACGGCACATCACCTGGATCGAATCACAGGGAGCACAGGCGGGAAGGCGGAGGCACCGTTTCAGACTACAGGAAACTAATGAGAGGTGACAACTGAATACAATGCATGGTCCTGGATTGGAATCAAGGGGGGAGGGTTATAAAGGACAATATAGGGGAAATTAATGAACTTGGAATATAAATTCTGGATTAAATAATAGCCGTGTTGCAACAGTAAATTTTCCTATTTTAATAATTGTATCGAGGTTATGTTGAGAGTATTCTTGTGCTCAGAAATTACACACGGACATATTTAAGGGTAATGGGTAAATGGTATCTCCAACTTATTTTCAAATGAGTCAGAGAGAGAGAAAGTGATGAGTCAAATGGGAGGAATGTAAACAATGTGTGGATTTAGGTAAAAGGTAGATGAGAGTTCCTTGTACTATTCTTGCAACACTTCCGTAATGTGGAGATGATATAAAAGTTACACAAGAGCTCATTTGTTTTACAAAAAGTTCTTTTCCCCCCAAAGTTTACATGTTATGGGTAAAAATGTGCTTTTACTAAAAGAATAAATGAACTAAAAGGCAATATAACAGAGGTTTAGAGAGTACCTGCCCAGAGTAGAGTGTAGGTTCAGTTAACTCCCCTAGGCCTCACTTTCTTCACCTATAAAATGGATTAGTAGGACCTGTACCATAGGTGTTGAGACTGTATAAGGTGGTGGCATCCACACCACTTCACTTAAAAGTGCACTTTGGAAAAAACGTACCCTCGTAGACTTCATCCTGCAAAGCTATTCTTGTGTGGCTTATCCATGCAGTTTGCGCTTTTATGTGCCTCGTGTTCAGATTTTGCTAAGGATCTTATACAGGAAGAAGGTGACAAGAGCCCCGTGGAGCTCAGACATGTCCCACTGTTCCCAAGATCATCTTGCCTTTTTGTTCTTTACTTTTCAGAGAGATCCTTATTCCAAGTGGCCGTATAGAGAGAGAACAAAGGCAACCTTATAGACACATCCCTCTCTAAACATGGTAAAAAGCAGGGGAAAACCCCCATGGCATGTGCCTCCGTAACTGGCTTCCAGAAGCAATGCACTGAGACAGTTACTTGTGGTCTGGAGACATGAGCCTAGAATAAAAAAAAAAGTTAGACTTCTGCATATACCTACGAAAAAGTACCAGAGCAAACTCTGTCCTGGGCGCAACTACAAACGTATGAAATACAAAAGACAACTGAGTGCATTCAAAAGCACCCAGCGCGTCCTGGATTTGATCCTGGACTCCTGAGGGAAACACCCTGAAGTGAGCCCCATTCCAGCCTCTACTTTTTTCCCTTGGAATATTCGCCAACTTGAAGTACAGGCCATCGACAATGAGTAAAAAACAGCAGTCTGGGTCTCATATCAGTCTTCCTGGGAAGGTTTGGAAGAAAAAAAATTAAATTAAATTTAGGACTGCCAAGGCAGCCAGTACTTGAGGGACAAAAATTCTGGGGATGGGCAGAGTGCAGAGATATGAGCTTCACGTTCTATGTGGCTTTTGCTTGAGCCGTTTCCTGCACAGAGCTCATTTCTGCCCACAAAGATGCTGTAAACAACTTACAAACAGTGCAGCAATTTCACTAGTCGTATTGAGTTGAATAGTGTACCCCCCAAGTTCATGTCTTCCCAGAACTGCAGAAAGTGATCTTATTTGGACATGTAATAAGTAATTATCTGGAGATGTAATCATCCTAGTTTTTTGTTTGTTTTTTGGCCGGGGCTGGGTTTGAACCCACCACCTCCGGCATATGGGGCCGGTGCCCTACTCCTTTGAGCTACAGGCGCCGCCCCCTAGTTTTTTTTTTTTTTTGAGAGACTGAGTCTCATGATGTTGCCCTTGGTAGAATGCTGTAGCGTCACAGCTCACAACAACCTCAAACTCTTGGACTTAAGCGATTCTCTTGCCTCAGCCTCCCAAGTAGCTGGGACTAAAGGCACCAGCCACAATGCCTGGCTATTTTTTGTTGTTGTTGCAGTTGTCGTTGTTGTTTAGCTTCCCAGGCCAGGTTCAAACCTGCCAGACTCAGCGCATGTGGCTGGTGTCATAACCATTGTGCTACGGGTGTCAAGCCGTGGATATATAATCATCCTAGTTTGAGCATGGTCTCTGAATCCAAGGACTGATCTCCTTATAAGGAGATGTGATGACAGAGGGCAAGGCCATGTGAACACGGAGGCAGAGATTAGAGCAGTGTTTTTCAACCTTTTTTATCTCACAGCACACTTGAACTTATAGTTAAACTTCTCCAGCATACTTAAATTACATTGATCAAAAATAGAATATGAATATACATACTTTGAACTTCTTTTGAAAATAATTTAATTCATGGTCTTTAAATTTTTTCAGAGCACACCAGTTGAAAATCACTGGATTAGAGTGATGAAGCCACAAGCAAAAGAATTCCTGGGACGTCCAGGCTGGGAGAGGTGAGGAAGGATTATTCCCTAGTGCCTTCAGAGGGAGCGTGGCCCTGCCCACACCTTGATTTCAGACTTTCAGCTTCCAGAAATCTAAGAGAATAAATTTCTTTTTTTAAACCACCCAGTTAGTGGTAATTTGTTTAGATCACCCCCAAGAAAACTAATACAGATCTCATGGGGTCGTAGATGTAAAAATCACAATTCAGAGCCTACCAGAGAGGAGAAACCCTGCCAGACTTTCAGCTGAGACTCCAGGAACACTGTGCCCTAAGGAAGTCACATTTAGTCTGAAAACCCAACCAAATCTTCTCAAGGAAGAAAAATGCTGCATCAAACAGTGCATACGACATGTGTGGAATCAGTATAAAGATCTAACTTAGGTGTAACTGGGTCGGAGCAAAGCTGAGAGGGAGGATGAGGACAAGCATTATTTGAAAAGACATTCACCTGACAAAAGGCAATCAAACCATGGAATCGAGAAGCTCTGCCAACTCCAAAGAGGATAAATTATTCCTAAGCAAATCAGTAAAAACGATTTTTTAAAAGACCAGAAATATATGTTTTCTTCCCCCCATTACTGAGGTATTACTGACAAATAAAACCTGTATACATTCAAGATGTGCAACATGATTTTATAGACACATACACTGTGAAATGATCACCACAGTCAAATTAACACATCTGTCATTGCGATTAGTTGCCATTTGTGTGTGTGTTCATGCATGTGGCGAGGACGCTTAAATTGGACTCGTTTCACAAATTTCAAGTAAACAATACAGCATGATTAACTACAGCCACCATGCGGTACCAAAAAAAAATTTTTAAGTAGCTAAAGAAAAAAGACCATTCCATTCAAAGGAGCAAAAATAGAACCGACAACTGACTTTTCAACAGGAACAACAAATGCCAGAAGATACTAGAACACAAAGGAACCTAATGGAGATCGGAAGCGGGCAGGTGTATCCACAAACAAACCTGCTACAAACATCACATTTTATAGTGAATATTGAAACCTTTCCTCTTGAGACCAGGAATGAGGAAAGATGTCTGCTCTCACCACTTCTGTTCACAATTGCAATGGAAGTTCCGGTCAGTACACACTAAAATAATAAATAATGACCTAAGAGATAGAAAGGATACAATTAAATTGTAACTCTCTGCAGACAGCACGGCAGGTTCTTTGGGCAGCTTGGTGGAAATGAGTCTCTCACCCACCCCTGATGCAGGTGCCAAGTGTGTCCTGGCACAGAGGTTGTGGTCCTCTGGGGGGAGCCCATCTTCTGCGAGTTGAGACAGCAGACTCGTGCAAAGGAGAGATGCCTGGCTTCACGTAGCCCCTTCAGGCCAGGCACAGGGCATCAGTCTGGTGGCTGGCAGGGAGTGGGCTGCACATGGTACACTGCTTTGCAAGGTGGGGCCTTTGGGCAGCTGGGATGGTCTGTATTTGCCTTGAAATTTCTCCTTGCTAACTATTACCCCATCCTCATACAGAAGGGAAAGTGACATTAAATAGCAAAAAACAAACAAATCAAAGAAAAACTCCTACTAAACCACCCACCATGGCAAGGTAAGAGAGAGACCACTGGAGAAAGGAGAAAGGAAAACATGTTAACTTTTAGCAACTTCAGCCAGGCACAGTGGCTCATGCCTATAATCCCAGCACTCTGGGAAGCCAAGGCAGGAGGATGGCTTGAACTCAGGAGTTCGAGACTGGCCTGAGCAAGAGTGACACCCCATCTCTACCAAAAATAGAAAAACTAGCCCAGCTATTGAGGGGGCTGAGACAAGAGGATCGCTTGAGCCCAGGAGTTTGAGGTTGCACTCAGCTATGATGATGCCACTGCACTCTAGTCCAGGCAACAGAGCAAGACTCTTGTTTCAAAAAAAAAAGCAATTTCAATGTCACTTTTTCCCTGCTTTTTGAACAAGGGCTTCAGTTTTTATTTTGCACTGAGCCCTGCCAATGATGTAGATCACCCTGCTCCCATTTATACCTCAAGGCATAGCTGACCAGCAAAGTCAGAGTTCACAAAAGGGTGTGTGTGCAAGGTGGGGACACAGGAGACTCACAGCTGAGACTGTCCTCCTGAGGAGGCCAAGGGGCTGGAGAAGCCCACTCTGCAGCCATGCCTCCTTTGGTCTGGGATGCATTCCTGGGGTCAGATGGGAGCAGGCAGAACAATAGATATACATCTGTCAAGTTCAAGGGGTTATCCTAGAGAACTAAAAATTCTTATAAGACCCTGACTTACAGTTTCAGTTTCAGATACATTCGTTTTCATTTGTAAATTATTTCATATGTATTTCTAAGTGATAAGGACTTTTTCTTAAAATACTTCATATTACTATTTCTTACAAAAGAAATACTTTATATGAACATCCATTACACCTACAAAATTGACACTAGTGCTTTGATAGCCTCAGACATCCAGTCAATCTTCACATCTTCCTGATTTTCTTATACTTTTGCCTGAATTAAGATGCAAATGAGGTCCCCACTTTGCATATGGTTGATAACATTTCTCAATTGCCTCTTCATCTACAGGCTCCCTTCATTTCCACTTTTTTCCTTTTGCCATTTATTTGTCAGAAAAACTCAGTTATTTTTCCTGCAGTTTTCCACATTCTGGATATGTGGGTAGCATCCCCTGATTTATGTACTTCTCCATCCCTGGATTTCCTGAAAAGTGGTGGCTAGAACATCTAGTTAGAGTATGAATCAGATTCAGAATTGATGTTTTTGGCAAGACTATTTTATAAAGGGTATCTACTCTCTGTATCCTAATTCTATCAGCCTTTCTCTTATACTTGCGTTAGTCAGAATACTGCCATAAGGAGACATTTTTCCCTTGCTAACTATCTATTCACCCTTAGATGCCATTCCAGTGTTCTATCTCCAGCATTTCTTGTGTGTTTAACATGGAAGTTCATCCCCTACCAGGATACAAAAAAGGAAAACTGGGCAAAAACATGGAAACACCTGTGAATATTCATTTCCTTAATTCAAATAATTGACATTCACCTTATGTATCTTTCAGCTTAGAATATCTAGAGCCATGTGTGTTTTTTTTTATTTTTTATTTTTTTAGAGACAGCGTCTCACTCTATTGCCCTCTGCAGAGTGCTGTGGCATCTCAGCTCACAGCAACCTCTAACTCCTGGGTTTAGGCGATGCGTTTGCCTCAGTCTCCTGAGTAGCTGGGACTACAGGTGCCCACCACAACACACGGCTTTTTTTTGGTTGCAGTTCGGCCACGGCCAGGTTTGAACCCATCACTCTTGGTATATGGGGACAGCGCCCTACCCACTGAGCCACAGGCGCTGCCCCATATGTGTTTATTTTATGGTTATTGCTATAGCCTTTTATTATTTGTGAGTCACAGTCATGTTTAATGCATGAACTCTGGGAAAGTTAGTTGCTAGGACAGATTACTAATACATTTTTTTTTACCATCCAAACTTATTTTTTATTGATATAGTTGAATTTTACAACATTTTCATAAAATCCTATAAACAGAGCTTTCTGAAGAGGGTGAAAAAAGCAAATTTAAATATATTAACAGATTAAAGCATGCAAAAGATCCAATGAAAAAGACATAAATAACACGGTAGATCACTAATATTTTTAAGAGTAGCTCACCATTCTCAGACCAGGCTCAAAACGGCAGAGATTCTCTCCAAGTCAATGTGTAAATAGCAAGCCTCTATAGGAAAGGAAACCTCTCTGTAAGCGTAATCTTTGGCTTTGGTTCATGCTCCACCTGACCCCTTAAATTATACAAGGGCATTGGTCATTGAAAGCTAAAATTAACACTTCACAGGAGTTGCCAGTGAGTTCTGATATCTCCAGTGGAAATTTTCCATGCTCTTGTGACACACCAACATCCACTGATGTTGCCATGGGTGAAAAAAAAAAAAGAATTGAAGTTTCTTGCCTTGGTTTTTCCAGGAAATTGCTACATGGGCAGGCTGCCTGGCCTTTGGTGATAACCCCACTCTGGTCACATTCACTCAGCAAATACCTATTGGTCATCTAAAATGTGCCTGGTACACTGCTGGGTACTGAAAGTAAAGAGGTGCCCAGGACAGACGAAAGCGCGTGCACGAGCCAGGAGACCAGCCCTAGTTCTCACAAGTTCTCACAAGTCTTGAAAATCACGTAAATTGCAGGCATTGGAAAATTCCTAGTGAAAGCAACTCTCCGCACCAAGTCAGTAAGACCTAGATTAGCCCAGCATTCTCCCTTTCTGTCTGTGTGGCATGAGCCTGTGATCATTTACAATTAATCGGAAAGGAAGAAGTAGCTGGATTGTGGGAGTGAAAAGATATGAGGAACCATGTGGCTATCATTTCTTCCTTCATATAGTGAAATATAATGACATACACAAATTTTAAGTGCCCAGTGTGAGTTTTTCACATGAATCCCATGTAACCACCACCCAGATCAAGATAAGATTTCTAAGCTGGACGAGGTGGCTCATGCCTGCAATCCCAACACTTGGGAGGCAGAGGCGGGTGGAATGCCTGAGCCCACACATTGAAGACCAACCAGAGCCAAAGTGAGACCCCATCTCTAAAAATAGCCAGGCGATGTGGCAGGCACCTGTAGTCCCTGTTACTCAGGAGGCTGAGGCAAGAGAATCGCTTGAGCCCAAGAGTTGGAGGTTGCTGTGAGCTATGCCGCTACGGCACTCTACCGAGGATGACATATGAGACTCTATATCCAAAAAAAAAACAAAAAAAGAAAGATAAAATTCCTAACAGCCCAGTAGATAGACATTTCAATGTGAAATGCCAAAAGTCAGATCACACTTCTGTTAGGTTACCACCATCAGCCCCACCCACTTCAGAGCTGCCTCTTGAACAGTGGAGATGGGTTTAGAGTCTCTCATTTTATCCTTCTGGTAACCAAGAGCACAGCTTAGAGAATAGCCCACTGTTTGTGTGTTACAAATAGAGCTGGTGGATCTGGCTTGGTCTTCCATTACTAAGCTAACTGCCCAGGGGTGAAAGGGAGAAATCTATAATCTTGGCCTCCCTTTAATGTACTAGCTAATCAGGCTAGATTTTCTTTATATTAGAAAAGTTACTAAATATTTATCATAAAATTGCTACGTGGGCAGTAAAGCTTTGAGGGCTATCACTGCATCATTCACAACAGCCGAAAGGTGGAAACAACCCAAATGTCTGTGCACAGATAAATGAATAAACAAAATGTGGTCTATCCACACAATAAGGTTAATCAGCCCCCCAAAAGGAATGAAATTCTGATACATGCTGCCACAGGGATGGGCCAGAAAACATGCTGAGTGAAAGAAGCCAGACATGATAAACCACGTGCTGCACAATCCTATTTCTATGAAAATCCAGAACAGAAATCTGTACAGACCTTCCTTTGGACTAGTGATGGGTGTGAGGGGTTAAGAGCTTTTTGAAGTGATAAAAATGGTCTACAGGGCAGCACCTATGGCTCAATGAGTAGGGTGCCGGTCCCATATACTGGAGATAGCAGGTTCAAACCCAGCCCCAGCCAAAAACTGCAAAAAAAAAAAAAAAAAAAAGGTCACAGTTGACTATAGTGGTGTTTGCACATACTTGTGAATGTGCTAAAAACCACTCAATTGTACACTCTAAATGGGTAAAGTCATATATATGGTATGTGATTGCTATTGTCTAAATGTTTGCATATATATGGTATGTGATTGCTATTGTCTAAATGTTTGCCTCCTCTGAAACTCCTGTTGAAACATAATCCCGGAAAAGGGGGTCACGAGCAGTACCTGTCTTCAGACCACTGCAGCCTCCTCTCGGCACCATGAACCACTCTTCCCAAAATGTCTTCACTCAAATCCACACAGGGCTCCCCTGAACTATGAGATGCTCAAGGAAGAGCACGAGGTGGCTGTGCTGGGGACGCCCCCAAGCCCTGCTCCCACGGTGATCCATATCCATGGTGAGACAGCAGTGCCCGACCACGTCGTCTGGTCCCTGTTCAGCACACTCTTCATGAATTGCTTCTGCCTGGACTTCATAGTGTTCACCTACTCCATGAAGTCTAGGGACAGGAAGATAGTGGGTGACCTGGCTGGGGCCAAGACCTACGCCTCCACTGCCAAGTGCCTGAACATTTGGGCCCTGGGCCTCAGCCTCCTTGAGACTATTATGCTCATCATCATCCCGGTGATCATCATCCAGTTGCGTTGATGGAGTGGTATCCCTGTCAAAGCTGCCAGTGGCCACCCAGCACCCCATGCTCTCCACTCTGTGCCAGCCCTGCCTGGACCCCACCCTTCATGCAGCAGTTTATACTCACACACCTGTCAACAAAGGGCTTCAATAAAGTGTGCACATTCCTGGAAAAAAAAAAGAAAGAAAGAAACATAATCCCTAAAGTAACAGTTCTAAGAGATGGGACCTCTAAGAGGTGATTGGGTCATCATGAATTAATGGGTTATCACAGGAGTGGGTTAGTTACGATGGAAACAGGCTGTTATAAAAGCCAGTTTGGGGAGGCACCTGTGGCTCATTAAGTAGGGCCAGCCCCATATACCAAAGGTGGCGGGTTCAAACCTGGCCTCAGCCAAACTGCAAAACCAAAAAAAATAGCCAGGCATTGTGGCAGGCGCCTATAGTCCCAGCTACTTGGGAGGCCTCATGAGGCAAGAGAATCACCTAAGCCCAGGAGTTGGAGGTTGCTGTGAGCTGTGTGACACCACGGCACTCTACCGAGGGCAATAAAGTGAGACTCTGTCTCTACAAAAAAAAAAAAAGCCAGTTTGGGTCTTAGTGCTCCCCTATACTCCTGTGATGCCACCTTCCATATTATTACGTAGCACAAGGCCCTCACCAGAAGTCGTCCAGAGGTGGCCACTTGTGCTTAGACTTCCCAGTCTCCAGAACTATAAGCAACAAACCTCTTTTCCTTATAAATTATCCAGTCTCAGGTATTCAGCTATAACAACAGAAAATGGACTACAACAGTGATATCTCAAAACAGCTATATTTTTAAAAAGAAAATAATGGGGGCAATATAAAGTAAATTGAAAGATCATTCATAGCCTTATTACCCAAACACATTCATAATCAACATTTTGAGAAATTCCCTTCTGATAATTTTCTGTATATAGTATGTTGCTGTTTTACTTAATTATCATCATACAACATGTAGAGTTTTATAGGAATGGTATGATTTCCAATGTATATCACTCAGGATTTATCAATAGTTGCTAATAACAAAAATTACCCAACCTATTTGAAGCAGAAAGAGATTTAACAGAAGGACTTTGGTACTTACAAAATAGCTGGAAGGATTGGGTAGAGGCTTTAGGCTGGTTCTCCAGAAATGGATAACACAGAACTGGCTGGCCAGGGCAACTGCTAGCACTGCCACAGCCAACATTAACAGGATTAGGAAGCTGCCCCTGTGATGGTGAAAGCAGCAACACCCTGTGAGCTGTGATCCAGGGATCTGAAAACCACTACCAGAATTGTTGACTTCAGAACAATGCCATTGGCACCTCTACTAATGCTGCCCCCAACACACACACCCCAAAAAGTATGCACTGATTGTTCCTACAGAAACCACAGAGGGAGCAAAAGAGTAGCTTCTACCTCACTCATTGAGTAAGTGCATCCAATTGGTCACACTTAATTCATGTTGGGAACCCTAGCTACAAGGGAGCCTAGGAAATATGATTGTATACAACAGGAAGGCACTTATCGTACCATGTTGTTAGAAACTTACAAAGAAAAAAAATGGGGGGGGGCAGCGCCTGTGGCTCAAAGGAGTAGGATGCCAGCCTCATATAGTGGAGGTGGCAGGTTCAAACCTGGCCCTAGGCAAAAACTGCAAAATATATATATATATATATATATATTTTTTTTTTTTTTGAGACAGAGTCTCACTCAGTCATTCTGGATAGAGTGCCATGGCATCATAGCTCATAGCAACCTCAAACTCTAAGGCTCAAGCAATCCTCCTGCCTCAGCCTTCTGAGTAGCTGGGACTACAGGTGCTTGCCACAACACTTGGCTAGCTTCTTCTATTTTTAGCAGAGACAGGGTCTGGCTCTTACTCAGCTGGTCTTGAACTCCTAAGTTCAAGCAATCCACCCACCTCAGCCTCTCAAAGTGCTAGGATTACAGGTGTGAGCCACTGCACCCAGCCTCTTAAAAAATATTTTAAATAACTATATAACTTTCCATTGAAAAAAATACATATATATACATATTTCATTAATCACCCTACACACTTATTTAGGATAGTTTGTTTCCAGAAGATTCTAAAGTTTAATATTATAAATAATATTGTGATGGTAATGCCAAAAATAACAACTATAATTTACTGAATACTTCCTTCTCCCAGTCTGTCAAACATTTTTTAGTTAAAATTCACAAGTCCTTCTGAGGTAACCATTATCCCTATCGTACAGATAACAAAGCTCAGAGCTAAAGAGAAGTTAAACCTGGATTTGAAACCAAAGCTTGAACCATTACACAAATACGAATACAAAAAGACTTTTTTTTCCTCCTTTGGTATTAGAAACTATTTCCATAGAACAAATAGCCAGAGATAGATTTCCATACTGGTTAAAACCTGCAAATGTTTCTAAGGCCCTTGATACACATGAGCAGGCCAGATTCTCAGTCAAAGTCACAGTGAGGACTGAGGATGCCTCAATGGCAGGGACTCACTTATAGCACTCAAAGGCCTGGCTTGGTGCCTGGCACACTGTGGACACTCGATGAATGTTTCTTGAGTGAGCATGTGTGCAAGTAGGAATGGGTGAGGATGCTCCAGTCCAAAGAACTGCATTCCTTACTCCATAAAGTGCAAGCTGCTTCTACCCCAGTCCAGCTCCAGACTGCACATGAAAATGAGTGCTTGGGACACGGGACCCTCAGTGTGCTTTAGCCACCTTTTCACACCAGGTGAGTCTCCACACCTGACCATAACTACCTTGACTGTGAAGAGGACCAAAATGGTGTGGTAAGTCAAAAGCCATCCATCCATAAGTCGCTGTGCACTGGGCTGGAGATTACATCTACTCTTTCAGGTAGGTAAAGGGGAGTGATTTTTAGCAAGTGCAACTGCCCTATTAAATACTGATTCTCAAATATTAGCCGCTAACACACACACACACATATATTCCACTAACATATACATATTGTCCCAGTCCACCAATGCCTAGACAAGTTAGACTGCAAACCCAGACTGCCTTTGGAAGTTGCATTAACCTTTCAGGCCACGAACTAGCCTTTACAAGGAAGGGGTTTATGCTAACATAACTACTGGCTGAAGGGCCTGGTACTGCTAATCCCTTGGGTCCTCCATGTACAGCTTTCCCTATAGAGCAAAGTTTAGTAGCAGGATGGTTGCTCTTGGGAACTTCATTGCTAAGATGCCAAAAAAATAAAACTGCCATATCAGCCAGCCTGTAACAAGGCCAATGGGTTTGTTCTTTCAGACTACATCATATAAGGTTTCCTACAGTCTTTCTTCACCCTTAAAAAACCTGCAAGGTTATTAAAGATATTCCTTGTAGCACTACTTTACTTGCCTCTTGGGTTACACTATTCAGGGGCATTTTAAAGAACGGATTTGTAATTTGCGTTATCAATGCAGAAAATATCTGGTGAAAGCACAGATGTCTTCTAACTCATGTCACGCAGGCTCTTCTGAAATCTGTGAAGCCATAGCAGGTCCTCTTAGCATCGTCAGAGGAAGGCTGGGAGGCAGCATTACCCAACCAGACCATAATGTTTTTATTTATTCCACATGGCTTAAAAAAATGTTTGAACATAATGTGCAACAATTTTTCTGGTGATTTATATAAATCAGTTTTTAATTATGTTTTTAGAGACACTCCTGAGAAACTTTACCCAAGGTTTGCTTGACAACCATCACATAAAGTATCTAAAGTAAGCATCTTTGCTTTAGGTGGCCAGTAAAGAAAACCAACCTTAAAACATGGATTCTTAAATTAGTCATCTTTGCTGAGAATGAGTCCCACTAATCACACATGCTAAGGGAGGCTAAGAAAGTCAGATCATTAAACATAACCAGAAAAGTACATTCGCTGTCAAATAATTGTTCAAAAGAATTTTGTACAACTAAAAATTTTGTAAATTCACTTCTAGCCTTTTATTTTTTTCGTTCACTTGTAGCTGGAAATTCTCCCTGTAGGTTTAAATTATTGCATTTCTAAAAGTTTTCAGCTTTGATCTCTATAGCTACAGTAGCAAGGGTTTTTGATCCATAGCTCAATCCAGAAATAAAAATGTTTGGTCAATGGGCCGCGCCTGTGGCTCAATGAGTAGGGCACCAGCCCCATATACAGTGGGTGGTGTATTCGAATCCACCCCAGCCAACCTGCAACAACTACAACAACAATAAAATAGGCATTGCCGCGTCTGTAGTCCCAGCTGCTCAGGAGGCTGAGCCAAGAGTATCACCTAAGCCCAAGAGCTGAAGATAGCTGTGACAACACAGCACTCTGCCAAGGGTGACAAAGTGAGACTCTGTCTCTAGGGGAAAAAAAAGTTTGGTCAAGATAATAAGTGTGAATGTCCATTTCTGGGATTTTACTTTCAGATAATTCAACTACTGGATCTCAAACAGTCAAGTAGGGGTCCTATAACTTGTTCTTGAATAACAGATGGGTGAAGTTAGCCCTGGAGTTGACACAATCTTTGCAGGTGTACCTCTCCTGGCGTCCACTTTCCTTCCTTTGTCAGAGTTGACAGCTTTCTCCAGAAATGACGGTAGTCATCAGGCTAAACAGAAATATAAATAAGTCTGTTAGCTGTCGGAGTCCTCCGCGTCGCTTAAACAGGGAGGTACTTTCTGGTCAATTACCTTAAGCAGACTTCAATAAACAGGAAAATTGCTGCATGGGTATTAATGGCGCTGATCTTTTTCCTCCTCTGCCCCTCACTATCCAGGGATTAAAGAAAATTCACACGCGAGTATTCCAGGACTCACAACTATGTTTAAAGCCTCTCAAAGCCCGTCGTTTTGGGTGTAGTGTTGAGAGCTCCGAAACTAGTAGCAACGGGCGACTGACCGACGCTTAACCAGGAAACCCCAGCGTCTGCCGTGCAACTGAACCGGCGCTCCTCCCACGTCCCCCCGCCCCGTGCTTTTCCTTTTTGTATTTATTCAAAAATTAGATTTCTCCATAAACTGTTCCAGGTATTCCCCCCGCCTTCACCCCTACTTCCACATCCCCGTTTCACTATCCCCAGCTCAGGGCCTAGCAAATGGGAGGAACTCTCCAAAATTAAACGGCAAGATTGAAATTAGGCCTCTCACATCTGCAAGAAGCGGGTTAGCTGTCTCCCACGGGGAGAGAGGAACTTGCACAAACCTTATGAGCCCTGCGCACTCGCACCCTGACTTCCTCCCCCGCAAAAAGGAAAGCGCCGAGAAGGTTCCGCCAAGGAGAAAATCTGTTCCCAGCTGAGGAAGGGCCCGGGGACTCACCCCGCCTAGTTCAAGAGCCTCTGAGAGAAAAGCACCGAGAAAAATTCCGCAGGTGTTAAACAAAGTCTCCGTCTACACCCGCAGGGTGTAAAGAGCAAGGGTGCAATTACCAAGATTTTGTTTCCGCCCTAAAAAAAGGAAGAGGGTGCCGGAGTTGGTGCCCCAAATATTCACAAACTGCACAGTTGGAAATCACCCTGTAGTTTATCAGCTAATCCATGCTTTTTCCAGGGAAAATATTCTTGAGTTGAGAATTTTAAGAATCTTTCGTTGTACACGAAAACGCGCTCCACTCGACGCCTCCTCCCCGGGGGATTTGCTCGAGCACCTTGAAGGAATTCTGCAGTCAGGCAGTTACAAGGGAGAGAGCGACTGCGAGGGCGTTGGTCCCCTTCTGCCCCAATCGAGGGTGGGGGGCAAGGGGGAGGTCCCCCGTAGAAGGCTGAAGCTCCGGCGCTCGGAGGATTCCTCACCCGCACTCTGTCTACGCACGTGTGGGCTGGGAAAAAACAGCCAGCTTCGGATTCCCACCAGGTGCACTGGGTCCCGCTGTCTCCGGCCTTCCCCGCAGGGGTCCCAGCTCCCTCTGCCCCCCATTTTCCGCATGTAAAGAATTCGTGGAGGCGGAGCGGAGGGGGGGCCACCGACCCGGGTGGGATGAGACATGGGCAGGAGCGGTCCGCACCGCCCTGGGCGGGCATGTGGGCGTCCCGGACTGTCGCCCCGGCCCCCCAACACGTCGGGGTCCGGTGCTCGCAGAGCCTCCTGCTCCGTGCGTGCGCCCACCCAGCTACACCCCCAGAGGGCGGGCGCCCCCTTCCGCCCCTGCCCAGGCTGCGTGTCTAACCCCACGGGAGGTCCGCGGATCTTGCAGAAGGCAGCACCACGCGGGCCAAGCGTTGTACCGCCGGAATAATCCCGTTCTGAGTCGGCGCCGGGATGGGAGTTCTGAGCTCCTGGTGCGGAATTAAGGGGACCTCTGGCCACTGGAAAGCCTGAGCCTCGGCGGCCCCGGCCGTGTGCCCGAGTGTGACAAGCCGCTCCCAAGGCCCAGGTATGGCTAGGGCCGGGAGGGCCGGCGAGCGGCCCGCCACCGCCCGGGTGCCACGCCAGGTGGCGTGCGGTCCCCACGCCGGCCCGGCCCCCTGCCTCTCGGATCTGAATTCTGGCTTTTGCGCAACTCTCGGGGCGGAACCCCCGACCTAGAACAACCCTCGGCCGAGGGCTTCGCCTTCTGCTCTTGGGAGGGATGAGTACGTTCGCGGACTCAGGAACTCCAGGAAACTCATCTTTCACGCTGGCCCTTAAAAAAAAAAAAAAAAAATAGAAATCGCGGGAAGCGGGAAGATGCCCATGCCCGCTTTGGGGGCAGAGGCCTGCTCCCAGGCCGGGCTGGAGGGGGACAACCAGCCCATCCGCCTGCCCTCCGGCCTTCCCTCAACTTTCTCTATTCAAACCTCAGATCAATTAGTCTGCCTCCTCTTACAGATTTGTTTAGATTAGGGAGTAGTTTCCCCCCATAGCCTTGCTTTGCGAATGTTTAAATAAATACTATTTAAACAAAACGAGTTTGTGTCTCTAAAGTACTATAACAGTCCTATATTATGGTCCACTCTATATTAAGAGTTGGCTATTACGAGTATTACGTGCTAGAAAAACATTAAGCCTGTTATGTGCGCGTTTTCTTTGATGTGCAGATTTTGTTTTGTTTCTTAAAACGGATGTTTTGTTGACGATGTTTTTGAAGGGCTGTTTCAGACACGGTCACTAATGGACTAATCGGTTTTCGATTTCAAGTTGGCATGTAATTGATGTAACCACTCAGGAACTTCAGTGCTCATCAGACTAAGACTCCTCCTGCTCAGGGGTTTCCAAACTCCATCCCAGACTCCCTGGAAGCTGTGGGCATCGTTTCTAGACGAAAGCAGGGCTCTACTTTTCTGGGCAGCAGATGGGCTACCTCCCTCAACTCGAGATTTTTAGGAGGACTAGAGCTCTCAGCTTAAGATGGGGAGGTGGGTTGGGGGAGGAGGGCTTTGAGGGACACTCAGTTCATGTCTCCCCTCTAGGCCCAGAATCCCTGGCCCCAGTCATTCCTTGGTAAGAGTAGTGGCTTGCCCTCCAGAGGGATCCCTGCTCTCACTGGAAGAGTTAAGGTGCATAGAGGTGGGGCATGGGAGTGCCAAGGACCCTCGAGAAAAAGAAAGAGGGGACAGGCATAGGAGACAGGGAAGAAAAATACAGATGAAAGAGCTCACCCTTCACCCCCAGGGCCTTCACTTACCCAAATCATGGGTGAATTGGGCTTTCCTAAAGCACAAATTGGAGGACTTTGCTAATCACTGTACTGCAGTGAATTACTAGTGGTGGTTTCTGTTCCCCTGGATGCAGGAGGTGAATAAGTGTAGGCAACAAGTAGTCAAATGCTGGAACCGGGGCATGGCTTGGCTCTCAATCCCAGAATCGGGTGTGGAGGACCAAGTTCAAGGAGAAGGACCAAAGACATTGGCTTCAAGCAGTCCCTGTCCTACACACCAGCCCCTGAGATTCCTCCTCCCCTTCTCCTTCTTCCCTGGGAGACAGAGCTGCTGTCCCAGGCAAGAGGGCCAGAGGCTCTGAAGCAAACGGAGTCCTTGGACCCATGACAATAAGGCAGATCTACCTGTTCACAGCAATGTTATCAGATAAACATATACACAGACCAACCTAAAAGCAAACACTTTTTACAAGGGATTAACTTCCAGTGGAAGAATTTACTAAAAACAAACAAGAGAAATAAACTTCTTCCTAATACTTGGGAACAAAGGAGCAGTATGTCTCGGCCTCTGGAAGAATAAATTATATTATAAAATTATAAATAAATTTTAAATAATATTACAAAATTGCTCTGGACACTTGTAATTATTTTAAAACAATGAGTAGAAATATCGTAATTGTCCTCTGGTCCTTTGTGGGAGTAGCAATGACCTCAAGGAAAGCTGGTGATTGATGTCTCTAAGAGGCTTACATAAGGAAAGGAATGAAAATCCAGGGACTCTTGGATAACTCAGAACAAAAAAGCTTCCCAGCCACGACATAGTCGTACAGGTAAGTGATGCTGAAGGCAAGTGTGGTTTTCTGGAGTAACCATATTATACTAATTGCCAATGTAGACAAGGGACTGTAAATTCCCGTGGTCCTGAATTTGCTGTTGGCTCTGCCAGTCCCAGCGTTGAAGTTCTTTTCAAACCCCACTTCAAGGATTCGAAATCTGTCTCCCTCTCCCCACACCGTAGTGACAAGGTCTCTGCTCTGCTGCTGCCACTGCAGCAGTCTCTTTCCTCACTTGTGGACCATCTGCGCGTTCTTCCCCTTGATCTCACGTGTAAGTGGTTTCCGCTGGGCATGGATCGCAGGTAGGCGCAGGCGCCCGGCCTGGGCAAAAACAGTTGGGCGGCATCTGAAGCGGAAAATCCAAGCAGATGTGAGGTGGTCCCGCCCCTTTCCTCTAGGGGTCTGAATTTCTTCCAGATAAGTTTCCTAATGGAAAATTTCTAAGAGGGTGGAGCGCACAGGGACTTGCTCCCGCACTCAGCAGGATACACTGGGGGTGGGAATGCCCTGCAAACAAGGGGGTATGAAGAGCTGGACCACAAAGTGTGGGACCTCCCTACCCACCCGCCCTATTCCTGCCTTGCAGTCTCCCTTCATTCCGGATTCCGCAGCCTCCTTCTCCTGTTTCTGGATGACTCCGTTAAGAGGTTCGTCCACTGTAGCCTCTCCGGGGAGGCCCGCGGGGCTAGGCTGTGCACACTGAGCTAGGGGTTTGGCTTTGGGCCCAGTGAACGGACCAAGAATTTCTCCCACTCCAGCAGCATAGATACGCAGCAGGTGTCCCAACCTGCGGTCACCGCTGATGTTACTCGTTGAGTACTTTTCCAGTTCAAACAGAGCTTCTGACTTTTTACTGTCTCACTATGGTCTGTGGGTATTCCTCCTAAGTGTCCTGATCTAAGGGCCTCAGGCTCTCTCTCTGGCAGATTAAGACCGGAGAAGGCCCCAACGAGGGGCAGGGGTTCTCCCTTCACTATTCCACCTAGATTATCACCACCCTTACCTGGGAAACCTGGAGACTCATGTCCAAGAACTTCTGGTATTTTCGGTGGTGCTGTCTGGGAACCCCAAGGTCATATAGTCCTTCTCTTGTGAAAGAGCGTGCTTGGGGAGGCACAGGACACCTGCTTCGTAGTCTGCTGGGGGTGCCTGGAAGTATCTCATACCACATTTCTTCCGGTCTTCAAATTCAGTTACGCTCCCTCTCAAAGCACAGGGTTCTAACCTGTTTTGCTGATGCAGGAACATCAGCCATTGTGAAAACAAGCGCGCTTTCCGCTAAAACCCGGGAAATTGGGCTTTAGCAACGTTTCCATTTTTCTTACTTGTCGGGTTTCTTCCACTTTCACTAAACCACGTTTCTGGAAGTGGACAATCCCTTTCAACCCCGGGAGGAATTCTCCGGGGTCTATAAATTGAGGGTCAGAAATCTTGCGGGTGAGTAAAGCGTTACATCCTCCCGAAGCCAGGAAGGTGCCGGAGAGCGTTCAGGGAGCCGCCTGCCGAGCCCTATCTCCCAGGGGCCCGAGCCGACAACGGTCTACGCAGCCGGCTCGGGATCCTGGGCGCAGAAGTGGGCCGGACGCACCGGGCTTGGGCACTGCACACCCGCGTTCTCGCGCACAGCCTTCTGAGCGCGCTGCTGGAATCTGGAAAGCGTTCCTGGATCGGAAAATGCGGTTCCTCTGAGCTCCTGGCTTGAGCAGCTTCACGGTTTCGGACTATCGGCCTGTGCTTCTTGGCCATAGTATGTTGTTGGGCAGGGAGCTAGGGGGCCAAGCGGAGGCCCGGCCCGGTTTGCGCACACTGCCAGGTCCATAGAGTAAGCCTATACTGCCTGGAACCCCTGAGAACGTTTGAGCTTCAATGAGGTCCCTGGAAAATCTCTGATGCGCCTGCTACAGGCACAGTGGTCGAAAGCTGGGCCTTCCTGGCTCCGGAGAGGGAAGCGAGTACCTGACTGTTGTGGAACTGTGAGCTCTCAGGGCATCAGGCTCATTATCCCAGGGAGAGAGCAGTGGCACCAAGAACGAAAATTCCTTCGCCCTCCGCGAGGCCACGATGGTCGTTCCTCCTGGAGCCGGCCTCCAGGTCAGGCGCCCCACAGACCCACAGCCTTACAGCCTGCGGAACACCGCCAGAATCCCCACTAAATCTCAACGCCCCAAAAGGACTTTCCTGCGTCCTCTGCGCCTGTTCCTGACCCAGGGTTCCCAAGAAGCTGACGTCCACACTTCGTCGGAGGGCTCAGACTCCTGGAAGGGGTGGAGATCTGTGCGGGTGCAACTGCGGGGCCCCATACCAATCTCTGGGCTGCGGGAACCGGACAGGAAAGAGGGAGGTGGAACAAAAGGACTCTTAGGTCCAATGTGGCCCTGAAAGGGAGCGCCCGGGTGCCTGGTGGCCGTGTCTCCAGCTGTGCCTCCCTTCTCCGGCTGCCTCCCTCCCCATCGCCATGGTCTTCACCCAGGCCTGCCCAGTGAGCCTGGTTCGTCGACCTTTGCTCTCAAGCTCCCACACCAGGGCGATTCCCCATAATTCTGGCTGCGCGGCAGCCCTCCTGCTGCTGAGCCGGGGCGGTTTCGCCCTGTTCTTGCCGGCGCCCTGGGAGAGCCCACGCCGCAGGTTTGCCTTCCCAGCCGCTTCCCTCTCCCCACCCATCTCCGGCCCTGGGGACCCCATGGCCTCTGGCTTCTCCAGAGAAGGCGACAATCTCCTTTCACTCTGGTGTTTCACGGAAAGAGCAGAAGGGTCACTTTAGCACCTCTCCCGCTGCTTTCTTCTGTGGGGCTGGAGGAGTTCCTGGCCTCCCCCCTTCCCTCTCTGGGACCTGTGACTTGGGGACGGTGAGGGCGCAGGACCAGCACAGGCTCCGAAGGCTAAGTCCTCCACAGCCCGGCACTTGGCCTGCGGTTCGCGCCGCCTCCTTGGTCACGCTCGCTGATGACCTGCCCGGGAGCTACAGAGGAGGCCTTGGCACACCTCCCTTCCCCTCCCCTCCCCGCCGCCCATCTTAGTGTCCAGATCCAGCGATCCGCTCAGAGGACAGAGTCCCCGCCGCGTACCGAGTGCACTCACTGCGACTTTCCCGAGCCCGGGCACGCGCGTCTCTCCCGGGAGAGTCCCTGGAGGCAGCGACACGGAGGCGCGCCTGTGACTCCAGGCCTGTGACGGGTCGGAGGCGAGATTGGCCACCCCCGCCCCCGCCGCTGTCCCTCCCCCTCCCCGCCACCCCCCTCTGCGCCGGCGGTCCGGTGCTCCGCCCGAAGGCGGGTCCGCCATAAACAAACGCGGCTCGGTCGCACGTGGACCACGGAGCTGCCGCGCCACGACACAGACGTACGGTTGGGCGCCCAGTCTCCAGGTACGGAGGAAGGGCAAGAGAGCGCGTTCGGGCCCGGGGCCGGCCCCAGCCACCTCGGCCGCGCTCGCCTCCGCTGGGCTCGCGCTCCATGGCTCCGCGGCCGCCGCTGCCCTGGAGGCCCTTTAGCCAGGAGGGGCCTCGCGGCAGCGGGTGCAAACACTGACTTAAGGACTGAACAGCACGGCCGCCTCCTCGAGGGCCACCCGCAGCACCCTGAGAAAAGCCGAGGCGGGAGAGACAGGACAGACGAGCAAGAGCGAGCAGGAGCGTGCGGGAAGCGGAGTCGGAATTGCCGCGGGACTGTCCAGCCCTGAGGAGGCTGCGCCCAGGGCCCGGCGGGCAAAGCCGCCCGGCTGCACTGAGCTCGGGGCTGGACGCTGGGGAGAGGCGCTGGGTCTCGGTGCCCCAGGCCAGCCCCGCACACCTGCCTGCAGCCGGGGCTCCGGACTCACCTGGCTCCCGGCGCTTTCTTCCCCATTCCCGCTGCCGCGCCTGAGCGGGGCTCCGCGGGCCTGGAGCACGGCCGGGTCTAATATGCCCGGAGCCGAGGCGCGATGAAGGAGAAGTCCAAGAATGCGGCCAAGACCAGGAGGGAGAAGGAAAATGGCGAGTTCTACGAGCTGGCTAAGCTGCTCCCGCTGCCGTCGGCCATCACTTCCCAGCTGGACAAAGCGTCCATCATCCGACTGACCACGAGCTATCTGAAGATGCGCGCCGTCTTCCCCGAAGGTGAGGCCGCAGGTGGACGGCCGGGAACGCTGGGGAATCCGGCGGCCTCGGTTCAAGCGGGAAGCCCGAGCGCAGCCTCTCGGCCAGCTAGAGAGTCTAGGGGAGGCTGTTCTAGGGGCTTCGATTTCGGCTTCGGCCTCGACTGGGGTAAAGGGGCCCGGGCCGTGGTGGCCCAGGCGACCAAACCATTTTCTGGCCCAGGGCTGGGCAGGAGAGGACCGAGAATTGTTCCGGAGGCGGGCGGACGGCGACGGCGACGTTCTAGTCATTTCTGCTTTCCTTCCTTCTCTTCTTTGCCACTCCATTCAGGTTTTATTTTTTCTTTCTTTCCCTCCCTCTCTTTCTTTCTTTCTTTCTTTTTTTATTTTCTAATGTCTCTCTCTTTCCCCTCCCTGACAACCCATTCTAGTTTTGATTTATGTTCTTTCTCTCCCCCCCCCCCTTTTCTTACACTCCCTTTTATTTTTTCCTTCATTCCCCTTCTCTTTCTTCTTTCTGGAGGAGGTACGGGCGCTGGCTGTTTCACACGCTGGGAGCAGTGGGGTGTGTGGTGAGGCCCAGGCACTGCGGGCCCAAGTGACCAAGGGAGCACTGGTGGTCAGCCGATCTCTCCTGGCCTGTTCTCCACCAGCCTTCCTTAGGGCTGGGGCACCCGAGGCCAGGGTAGAAGAGACCAAGGGTGAGATGCCATGCAGCGAGGAAGAGGAAGGCGATTAGTTTGAAAATGGCAAACAGGCCTCAGTTCGGCTGTTCTTTTTAAGATTGAAAAAGCTCCACATTGGGCAAGGGTCCCTGAGACCCACGGGTCCATACACTCGGGATAATTGCAGATGATGGCGTGCTGGGTGGATTCTCCCAGCAGGCACAAGCTTGCTAGCGTCGCAAACTGTGGCTGCTTGGGAGCAGCAGTTGTCGGGAAGGACCGGTCACTACAGCGTTCGTTTTTTTGGCATCGCAGAGATTTTGAACCAAGCGCCTTCCAGCGTCTCTGCTCCTGGCCAGGGTGCCATGGCCTGCGGGATTCTAATATTTTGCTAGGAGGCGCGGGGCTCAGGGGCCTGAGGGACGCCCCGGGACCTCCGGGCCCAGGAGCCGAGAGGGCTTTGCGGGCCTCTGGAGTGCCAGGAGCCCAGCACCGGGGTAGGGCTGTCGCCCTAGTCGCAGGGCGCCGAAGGATCGCTGCAGTGCAAGCGACAGGTGTCCCTAGGCCGCAGGGCGTCTCCATTAACCTGGTCCCAGGAGGCACTCCACTGGAAATCGCAAAGTTCGACCCTCCGCGTTCGCGGCTCCCAAGCCTGTCATTCGCGCTGGCCTCTGGGTGTGGAGCTGCGTTCCTTACTGCCTCCCGGGCGGAGCGCGGAGGGCCGGTCTGCAAGCGCCGCCTCCAGCCTGGCGGCCGGCGGGCCAGGGAGCAGAGGCCGGGTGACCGGGGCGCGCCTGGGAATGGAGGGCCCGGAAGCCGTAGCTTGGCCTCTCCGGAGCCCCCCAGCCCTGCTGCACGGCCTGCGGGAGCTCTACCCTCACTTTCCGGCGCAGGAGACCTGGACTCGCCCTCCGGGAGCCCAGCGCACGTTCCTCTCCTTTCCCTTTCTGATCCGCAAAGACGCCCGGGCACCCGCACCGGACCCTCCCGCTGGTAGCTTTGGGCCCCAGCAGTTGCTACTGGTCTGACCAAAGCCAGAGAAGATCGCTGGCCGGCAGAAGTTTTAGTGGCAATTAGAATTAGGTTTTATAAGGGCCGAGTCTCCTTCCCACCCGGGGAGAAGTGGTGGTTACTGGTTTGCTGGGTTAAGTAGTTCCTTAACCGCTTGCTACAAAGCAGGTGTGGAATCTGGGCAGGGCAGGCCTCGGCCTCATCCCTTTCCCTCTGTTGGAAATAAAACATATTCAAAGAACTGATCAGAACATTGAATGATGTGTTGCCAGCGATTTGAAATAAACCAGAAATTAGTTAGAAGTAGAAGTCTCAGAAAAGAAGTCTAATTGTAAGCCATTCGTTTTGGGGGGGATTTTCAGGGCAGCCTGCTGAAATTAGGAAGCAGGTGTGTACTGTTTGGCCCATGTTTGAACTGGGCTGTGTTCTAGCTCTGGGGAGCAAGTCTACAGGTATTTGGGCCCAGAATGGCTGAACCCTGAGCCTTTGCAGGAGTGAGTCTTCGAGTGTCTCGCTTTGAGAAGCTGGCACTAGTGCCATTTTGGGAGCAGTTGACAGGCTGCCTGTGCATCTCCTGGGAGTGGAGGGGGGAGCGACCCCCGTTGCTGGCTCTCAGGAAGGGATGGGAAGGGAGCTGTTTGCCCCTAGAGTTTTGGGAATGACGGGGTCTGCTCAGGAGGGGAATGAGACGGTGGTCTAATCCCTTCCTCCTTAGTTTCTGCAGGGTCCAGAATAGTGGCAGACCTGGCATGGATACGAGCTTTGGGACCTTTTAGGAGCCTCGGGCCTGCAGTTCTGCATGGCAGCACCATTTTTTCAAGTCAGTCTGGGCCAGGGTGATCCAGGCAGCAAACTTTTAGATTACCTTGGGCTCAAGACTACAAACAGAAAAATTACAAAGGCATCAATCTACCAAGGGCGATCTTGCCCCAAAGCAAGTGGCATCCCTGGGTAAAAAAGAATGGAAACCAACTTAGGACCCTGGGAGTTGAAAAATGAATAGTGTAGGCCCAAAAACTGCAGAAATCAGTAGACTAACCCTTCATACTTGGGGAAACTGAGACCAGAGAGGGCACAGACCCTTCCAAGTTTCCACAGCAAGGTCAAGATTAGGCCAGTTGCTGTCATGGCTGACAGTAGGCAGCCTGTTATCCTGCTGTGCCAGCAAGACTGCCAATCTCTCTTCCTCTTCCTCTAGGTTTCCTTGGGTGGAAAGACAGAAAAAGAAACTCAGAGTGGTGGGGCAGAGGGAGGTGACCAGAGCCAAGGTAAACACTCTGCCCCAGTGGCCAGACAGAGGAATCAGGGTACCTTTGATTAATACAGCCAGGTTTTGAAGATCTATTGTCATGCTGCATCTCTAGGCCTTGGTCTTCCTGTCTATAAAATGGGCCCATCACCAAAGGGTGGCACTGAACACAATTGCTCTGATAATGTACAAGGAGGCAAGTAGAAACATACTGTGCAGGTGGAAATCCAAGTGTTATTCTTACTCCCTCCTTCCTGTGAACTCCTGGTGTTTCCTGGGCCAACAAAGCTTAAATGGTGTGAGGTGGCTGGGTGCAGTGGCTCATGCCTATAATTCTAGCACTCTGGGAGGCCAAGGCGGGTGGATTGACTGAGCTCACCAGTTCAAGACGAGCCTGAGCAAAAGAAAGACCCCATCTCTAAAAACAAAAAATTGCCGGGTGTTGTGGTGGGTGCCTGTAGTCCCAGCTAATTGGGAGGCAAGAGGATCGCTTGAGCCAAAGAGTTTGAGGTTTCTGCAAGCTATGATGCCACAGCACTCTACCAAGGGCAACAGAGGGAAAGACTTTGTCTCAAAACAAACAAAACATGTGAGGAGAGCTCCCTGACCCACCTTCCTGGAGTCTGAAGAGCCCCTGCTTTCTGCATCCCTAACTTTACTTCCCTTCAACAAGGGAAGGGAAGGTAGATGAGCTAAGAAGTGGAAGGTAGATGGTGCAGGGCCGGGAAGAAGATAGGATAGGAAGGTCGGCTTTAGAACTTGGGCTTCAAATTGAGAACTCAGTGAGTTTTAGCAGCAGCACTGGGGCTGAAGGGCAGCCTGCTCTCCCTTCAGGAGAGGCAAAGCTTTGGAAACCATGGAAGCACCTGGGCAGGCAAATTCTGGTTGCCCCTGGCCATTGCTGCTCTGGGAACACATGTAGTAGAATGCAGGGTAGATTCTGCCCATCCAAGGGATGACACCCACTTGGCCTCCAGTGGCCTAATCAGAGCTGCTGCAGTGCCACTCCAATCTCAAGGGCTCTGTTCCCACTCAGGGTCTGGATTCAGCTCTGATAGTGGGGCCAGGGCTGGCATCTTCTCTGGGACCTCATACGCTGATGACAGGCACAAGGGACTGGCCTCAGGTCCTGGGGTTGAAAACTGAGGCTGAGTCTCCCCCTCCTTTCCCAGACCAAAGACCCAAGACAGGTGTGGGTAAAAGGGGAATGGTGTTGCTACATAAGGAAACATCTCTCTCTCTCTCTCTCTCTCTCTCTCTCTCTCTCTCTCTCTCTCTCACACACACACACACACACACACACACACACGTATTCAAGACCTGAGTTATTGAATTCAGCCACAGGCACCACACTTTCGTTCTGGGTGCTGGAGGAGGAGTCGGGCTATCCTTGTTGTTTCCCAGAATCAAAGCGATTTGATTGGGAGAGTTTGGTGAGGAAACACTGGCCCTATACAGAATTGGGGTCAGAGATCTGAGGCCTTTCTCTACACCCCGCCCCAAATAGTCTAGATTTCTAAAAATTGACTTTGCTTTATAATAATGTAGATGTTTACAACCCTCTGAGCCTGCCAAGCTGCAGGAACGCTCACAGTTGTAGTGATGCCCTGGAAAGGGGCAGCCCAGGGCGCCCGGCCTTGACCTTGGAGGGGAGCTCGCTGCAGATTCAGAGCCCTCCTCTCCCGAGTCCACGGAGCTCCGGGGGCGGAAAAGACCTCTGCAGGGCCTGCTCTCTCTCAAAAGGTCTGGGCAGGAGGTGTTCGGGAGCGGTGAACTTCCCGCTATTGTCAGAGCAGGCGCGACACCCTGGGCAAAGTGCTGGCCAGGCTGGAAGCCATCGGGTGGACCAAGAGAAGCCTTCTTGGGGGTCTCTACCTACCACCCCCTTATTAATACCACTGGTTGTTTTGGAAACAGACGGAAGGGATGGACTTTTCAGGTACCCGGGAATGAAAGGGAGAGTTTCATGGCGGAGAAGGACTGAGGTGCGCAAAGGAGCCGGAGAATCACAATTTACTGGTGTCCTAGTGTGGAGAGAAGAGGCCTATTAGTGGCGCAAGCTGCGGGTTCCCCTAAAGCAGCAAGGCGGAGACAGGCCCAAACTCCCCTTTTTACGGCTTCGCCCAGGTTTGCGGCACCTGGCAGCCCCCGCAGGGAGTCATGTTCTGGACTGGGGTTGTGGTCTTTAGAGGCCGCCCACGCAGCAGGCGCTGGAGTCCCGGGACCGCTTGTGTGCGGAGGGAGCGGGCAGTGCAGCCTTCCTTACCCCGCCTCCCCTACACAGACTCGACTTGACTTGGAGTGGTTTGCAACGCGAAAGGGTGAGCTTGCAGTCCTCAGAGTGTGGTAGGTCGAGGTCCCCCGGGCTCCCTTCTGAGCTGTTGAAGGTTGGGGGAGGGGAGGCTGGAGGGAAGGAAGGAGAAGGAAACCAGGAGAGGCTGGACAAAGAGGAGGACGCTGCAGCAAGCACGAAGGCCTCGGGCTGGGCTCGCCTTGTTTAATCCAGGTCCATCCTTTTTTGAGGTGAGAAAGATTAGAGGTGGAAGCATTGATGGAGGTCGGATCCTGGGGCAAGAGGAGGTGAGAGCTGTGTGGGGGTGCAGAGGCACAACTGCTGACCCTCCTCCATTTCACACTCCCAGATCCATTTTTCCTGGAGGGATGGGGCAGGGATAGCTACCTCCCCTCTCCCTCCATTAACCCGTTTGATTTTTACAAGATCTCAGTGAGGATTCTTTCCTCATCCCCCCATATCTGTAGGTTGCCCCAAGGGGAAGTGAGAGAATAACCACTAACGGAGGTGTTCTTACCCAAGTCCTGGGCCCAACTCGGGCTGGACAGACAGTCACAGCCACTATCCAGAGGAAGGAACAAGCCCAACTGCCTCCTTAGGTCCTTTTTTAGGTCTCAAACTCGAATGTCCCTCATCTGAGAGGGGTGACCAGCCCCTTAGTACAGGAATCATCTCCCCTCCTACCCAGAATCATCTTACTTGTGTGGTATGTGACCAGCATCAGGAAGCACCCCCAGCTCCAGGGCCCAGAGAGAAGGGACCATATTCAGGCAGCCTCTGTGGTAGAAGCATCCGGTGGGGCTCAAATTCTCAGAGGACAGGAGCAGAGCATGGGCACCACTTGCACAAATCCACAAAAGGGGGAGAGGGCAGAGAGGAAACCAGGCAGGTAACAGAAAGCTGACTGGCAAAATTTGACTTGACTCCGTTCCCCACCCCTATTGGTCTCTGTTTTTCCCTGCATGGTCCCAGCAACCTGGCCACCCCACAGATGCCCTGTCAGTCCTGCAAGGCACATGGTGGGGAGGTGAGGGACAGAAATTACAGGCTGGGCTTGGGATCCCTGGCTGCACCAGGAGGAGCAGTCTGTTCTGGGGGACTCCCACCACCACAATTGCTAACCCTGGAGAAGCTTAGCCTAGTCTCCCCCCACCCATTTTTGAAATAAATTCCCTTGTTAGGTTCAGGTAAGGGGCACAGGTGCCTAGCTCCTCACTTTTGGGGGGAAGTATATATTGTTTTGCAATGCCAAGACAATTTTTTTCATTACAAACCTTGCTTTATTTAGTCTCTGCATTCAGGCAAAGTAGATGTTTATACTCTGAATGAAAAGACCTCATCCACATGGGTTTCTAATGGAAGAGCTGGCAGTGCCACCGCCCCAGTATGAGATGGCCTGAAGGTGGAGGATCTTGGGGGGGAACAAGGGCACCTTCTCAGCTGCTTCCTTGGAAAGGGGCATTTGCATCAAATCTCTGCAGGCAAAACAGGGGCATTGGGAAATTATAGAAAAAATATGATTTAAAAGAAAGAGCTCACTTGAAATATGTGGTATTTGAAATATATGGAAGTTTGTGACTTTTGCATGGAGAGCAAAGGCCTTCAATATGGCCTGGAGGGGGGGAGTCTGGTCTGGGGGGATCATTCCCAAAGACATATGAGAAGGACCCAGGGACAAGGAAGAGAAGGGTGATTTCCAGGGTGCATTTGTCCGTTTTTGGAAATCAGAATTCTTGGGTCCTTATTAAATACTTACTCCACCCAGGCCCCTGGGGACTTTTACATTTTGGCCCTTTCCATTCATTGCTGGTTAAATGGGAGTAAATGCTGGTGTGTGGCCCCTGGCCTGGGTCTCAGGGAGAAAGACCTGGGCTGGAGACAGCAAATAGTGAGCTTCTGAGATCACGATGGTGATGCTTGAAATTTCCTGTGGTTTAAGAGACACTTCTGCTCATGTGGTGGAGGCTGGGGGGCCATGAATAATGAGTGGCAATTATATTTGGGGAATCAGGGATATGTGGGAATTAGCCACTTCCTTATGAGGAGACCAGGAAAAGCCCCTAATTCTTAAAGCCCAGGAGGAGAAATTAAAGGTCATTCCTCTTTTAGTTGCAGAATACTCTCTGGGGAAAATTCTCCAAAGCTTCTGTCCTGGGCCTTGAGATGTGTTTTTGCCTCCAGAAGTCTTAAGCCTCCAGAAGCCACGATGCCCCGGGTGCTCACAGGAGGCAGCTGAGAGACTTCGGGTACCCAGAGTGACTGCGCTGCGACTCCCCGGGAAGCCGCTTGCGCTGCCTGCCTGGAGGGTCTTTGCGGGGCGCCAGGATCGCCGCTGCTGGCCATTTCCCCGCCCCGTATGATCCGCCCTGTCTGGAGGTTTGGCACTCTTGAGGGCGCAGGCAGGCTGGGCCTGGCCTGCAGTCCTGGGGGACTCGGCCGCGGCGCCCACAGCTCTCTCCGTAGGGGCGCAGCCGGGGACCGGCGCTGGGTAGGTGAGCTGCACGCCTGCTGGCGTTTTCTCAGCCGGGGAAGTTGGGGCTTAAGCAGAGAAGGCTCACTCTTTGTGAGCTCAGCGATAACTGGAGGGTCTGCAGGCCAGGTCCTCAGCGGAAAGATGCCGGGGAGTTGTTGGGAGTTTTCTCAGCCCGACAACCCTAATGTACTGAGAAAAGTCGCAAGTTCCCGGCCACAGCACCCTCTTTCTCCTTCGTGCGCCTTTTGTAACACTGGTGGCTACCAGGAGGTGGTGAGGAAAGATAGAAGGCTTTGGGGGACCCAATTAAGCGGAAGGGCTGAGGGATCCCTGATTATGTGCCAACAGACACCTGCCTGTTACCGCCCGTGTCCCTGCCCCACCTCTGCCAGATTTGGAGTCTGCCCTTGGGAAACCTCCAGGTAAACCCTTTCCAGGCAGAAGCTCTCGGCACCGCACGGAAGGCGGACTGCGGCGCTCGCGCTGTCTGCCTGTGAAGGCCAGGAGTCCGAAAGGATGATGAGAGGCAGAGGGGGAGGTCAATTTTCTGCTGGAAAAGCTGTGTCCTGGACCGCGGGGTTGTCAATCTGGCCTCTCCTTTGGGCAAATGAGTTGTCGGTGTGACACAGAAAGAAAGGAGGGAGGAGGGAGGGTCCTTGGGGGGATATTTATGGGTCAAATCGATATCCCGTTTGGCTACAAGGATGGCGATTTCAAAGCAGATTAGATTACTTTGTGACGTTTCAAATAAAACGGCAATTTCAGGGCCATGAGCACGTGGGCCCCCGTGGGAGCAGTGGGCCTGGTAGGCTGAGAGCTCAGGGGCACTTGGGCTGGAGGCCTGGGCCTGGATTTCTCCTTTGGCCTCTTCCTTTAATCGGGGGCAAAGGGCCGCGGCTGGGGCACAGATGGCGGCCTGCTGGGCCAGGGAGGCGGTCGGGGGAGCTCCTTGCTCACGGGCAGGGGATGAAAGGGTGCCCTGCTCTCAGACTCTGCCACTAACTGGTTTGTTTTATTCTACCGTCCAGGTTTAGGAGAGGCGTGGGGACAGCCGAGTCGTGCCGGGCCCCTGGACAGCGTTGCCAAGGAGCTGGGATCACACTTACTGCAGGTAGAGCCGCCTTGCCAGGGGAGGAGCTCAGGACAGATCCACCGGCTGCCCCCAAGCTGCAGAGTCGCGGGTGGGGGTGGCCCCCGCACTCTGGAGGGACAGGACCCAAGTGCAGAGACCTAGGCCTGGGCGTCTCTGGACGTGGTTAAGTCCTTTCCGACCTTCTTCGCTCAGCGCCTTGTACCGTGCACTCACTCTGGGCCAGACTCCCAGAGTCAGAGGAGTGATCCGGCGCTCAGAGCCAGAGTGCTGCGGCTCTAAAGCTTTTGGCAGTTATGTGTTTGCAGATGCTGCAAATGAGGGAGACAGCATCAATAATCGAATATTAACAACCGGCACTTGTTGAGAGTTTATTACAAGCCTGATTCCGTTCAGAATCTAATTGTATCATCTCACAGCCCCACCTTTTTTTTTTTTTCTTGAGACAGTCACTGACAGCCCTGCTAGAGTGCAGTGGCTTCATTACAGCACGCTGCAAACTCACTCAAACTCCTGGGCTCACTCCACCTTCCCGCCTCAGCCTTCCAAGTAGTTAGGCACTAAAAGTGCCTGTCCCAACGCCCACCTAATTTTTCTGTTCTTTGTAGAAATGGGGTCTTGCTGGCTCTTGCTCTGGCTGACCTTGAACGCCTGAGCTCAAGCGATCCTTCTGCCTTGGCCTCCCAGAGTGCTAGGACTATAGGCATGAGCCACTGAGCCTGGCCTTCCACCAGCTAGTTTTAACTCCACTTTTTTCGGAGGAGGAAGTTGAGCCACAGAAAGGTTAAGTAATGTGTCTGAGGTCACACAGCAAGAGGTGGGGCCAGGTAACCCATTAGTCCAGCTCTAGAACTGGCATCTACAAGCAAGGGGGTGGGAGGGCTGGCTTGGGCTTCTTGCTTAATTTAGGAGTCAAGAGGCTTGGCACCCCCAGCCTGGAGCCATTCAACCCGCCGCTGCTCCGCTGCCCCTGACCTCGGCTTCCCCTAGCAGCTGAGTGCCAGCAGCAGCCAGGGTCTGCGGTTCCGTCTGGGCTGCCCTGAGCGCAACCCGCCGCTTCCAGGTCCGCGGCTGCTGCGAGCTGGGGACAAATTCGGATTTCTCAAATACCCTTTACAGAACCCATCAACGACTCGATTCATTGCCCCCCACCCCCACCCGGTCATTTGTCTCTGCCATGGAAAAATGCCTACCGAGAGCTACTTTGCGTTTCCTCCCTCCTATTTTTGTGTTTTCTTTAAAAGGTAAAAAATGTTGGCGGCAGGACGCTGTGACTCAGGTCAGCTAGGCGGCCGTGCGCTCCGCTTTTCGGAAAAAGTAGATCTTTTCAAAACCCTTCTAACTCCTCCTCCCCCACCCCCTGGTGTGATTTATTTTTAAAAGTGCCTGTGTTGGGGAAAGCGAAGATCTCGGGGAATATTTGAAACCCGGAGTTTTTACACCGTAAAGCGAAGGCTGCGCCCCGGGGCGCGGGCGGGCCTGCCACTCTCCCCGGCTCTGGCTGCCAACTCCGCCCGCTCTCGTGCAGATTTCATGCTGCTACATTATTATAAGTGACACTAATATCGGGACAACTAAGTGCCGGGGAACTTCAGTGAAAACCTAGCGGGCAAAGTCAACACCCCCACATTTCTCCACGGTACATTTCTTTAATTAATTCCGGAGTGGTGTGTGGACCGGCGTCTTGCAGTTTTTATCCATGTAAGCGAATTAGGTAATTTGAAGCTACAAAGCCATACCCAACATTTTCCATTAAGAATATTTTTTTAGCTACTGCTGGCAACTTTTAGAATTTAATTATGATAATTTTTCTCTTTTACTCATTATCCTAGTTATGGCTGGTTGTGGGATACTGTTTCATTGAATGTGTCTCTTTGATAATGATTTTGGAGTTAAGCAACTTTGCAAAATGTGCTGGAAAGTTTACAGCTGTAGAAATTGCTCTGTAGTTTGTATTTTTGGAGCAAGCATGCAAAATATGCCCCGAGGTTTACAACTTTAGAAATTAATGTATAGTTTGTATTGTTGAACCCCCCCCCCCCCCAGGCTTTGTTGGGAAAATATTTTGTAGCTGAGTTAGAAGCCTGAAAGTGAGGCTTGTGATCAAGATGCTGATTTCCACTTTGTGAAAGGGAAAGGTCGTGATAGTTTAGTTGGCAAAGATCGTTTGCAGCGAACTGTATTTGAGACAGCAGAATGTTAAGGATAGCTTTCAAGTTTCACTTCTACTACATTCCCCCCCTTCAAAGGAGGGGGGTGTTAGAAAAACCAAAGGTAATCTGGTTTCAATTACAGGCCGTAAAAATAGAATTTGTGGCCAGAAATTAATTTGGAATATTTTTTATGGGGGCAGCATTGTGGGTTGTATGAGTCTTTCACCAACTTTATTGCTTTTCATTGGTTCTGGATCTAAAATATGAATGAGTAAATAAAATGCAGTTTCCTTCTTCAAAAATAATTTAGTCTTTTTATCCCTGACACATAAATATAATCATTACCTTTTTATTTGTCTTAATTATCTCATAATTTTATTTTATTTTTGAGGGCTAGCCAACTTAGGCAAAAATCAGAATTTCATTTGCATAGCTCTAATTTTTCAGAATTTGATACTTTTTCTCTTTAAATTTTGTAAAGGTAATTTGATCTCTTGTAAATTCTAAATAATTAATTCTATAGACATAGTCTGGTAAAATAACCAGGTATTTTGTTTTATTTTCTAGGGAGTGGTAGTGTTTGGAATTTATTATTCAAATGGTACTTAGAGGTAACTAGAAAATTGTGGCAACTAAAGCCTATGTCCTAGTGGTATAAATGACTGCCAATTATGACATTAAATGCTCTATATAGTTGTAGATTTTCCCCTAAGTACCATAGAACTCCGGATTTGTGCTAAGTGGTAAAATAACCCCAAACAATAAAGCTACTACATTTAAACTGAGCATGATAGGAATTCTCAAATGTTTTACATGAGTTTTGTGATGTGTATTATGATTGTTTTTAAAGTGCTTTAAAAGCATTTCAGAGGCTGGCCTGGGAAGTAGACCCTGAATGTTGTTACTTACATTCATTCCTTCTTATGACCCTGAGGTTCAGAAGGGTTTTTTGCATTTAACAAGTCTGCAGTGATAAGATTTTATACATTCCTCCATCCCAGTGACAGTGCAATTATTAGATTTAACTCAAATATAGAACTATCATGTCATCCTGACACTTTCTCTTTCTTTTACAGACTTTGGATGGATTTGTTTTTGTGGTAGCGTCTGATGGCAAAATCATGTATATATCTGAGACAGCTTCTGTACATTTAGGCTTGTCCCAGGTAAGTACTTTCTAATTTATATGTAACCCACACATTAAATGAAGCGTTAGCCGATGTTGACAGCCTTATTCAACTTGAAAATGAATCTGTTTAAGTGTCTGCTTTTATGTATGAACATAATCCCAAATTGCAAAATCCTCTTCTTAGGACATCCCGCAGGGGTTTTCTTTGCCATGTTTTTTTTTTTTCTTTTCTTTTTCCTTTGGGGTTCATGACCAGTGCATCTTTGCTATGTCAGCCTTGTTCTGAGATTCTGTCCCATACCCTGGACTATCTGCTGACGTGGTAATGTTAGCTGCCACTGAAAAGAGCTTCACAAAGGGAGATGCTGCAGCCCGTACATGCTGGTGTGCATGTGGGATTATGGATTGCTGCAATGCAAGAGGTAAGCTGATGGAGAGCATAGATTTTCATGCAGAATGTGCTGGGGGGAGAAAGAAAGGGAAGGGGTAGATTTATGAGTATTCACATGGAATTCAGGGTCATTTTTCCTGAGTTTTTCCAGCTCAGTGGTCGTTTCAGTAAAGCATTTTATATGCTTGTGATAGAAACCCATAAAAGTCAGTTTACTACTGTTTTGCACAGCAAAGTCCCGGTTCTTTGCTACATTTAAATATTACCAATTTTTCTGAAAAAATGAAATCATCTCCTAAAAAAGGCTTCATCCCTTAGAGAAAAGAGGTGGCCTCAGCTTTATTTATCCCTGTCAAGCCCAGGGTTTTGTGGAGGACCTTGGTGCTGTCTGGATCTGAGACATGTCCAGATATGGCAAGTTCCAGTGATCACTGCCATTCGCATGTCTGATTTCAGTGTGGCCCATGATTATGAAAGTCACATTTTTTATACATACATGGACTGAATGTTTCTTTACATTCATCACTATTGAAGATATACTAGAATTAATTACGGATACAGCGAAGTCCAAAGAAGCTCATAAGTAATCTGAATTGCACCAGCCTTCTAATGTAATTAATCTAAAATAAAACGAGCCAATTAATGTGACTTCAGTTTTCTCATTAAAAAACAAGATTACGAATTTGAGAACCTGCATCTGGTATATTCTTTTTATTTTTCTGCCAATACATTCTTTTTAAGATTGCCATTTGTTTACAACCTTCTCTTTCAATCCATGTCCAAGTAGATTTATATGCCTGTGTATTTCTTATGCAAGGCCCTTTGAAATGAATTGCATATTTAAATTGGTTGGAAGTTTCTTTTCTCTTATTCTTCTTTTCCTTTCTGAAACCAGCTTGGCTCTTGCACCTACATGACTCATGGAATCAATGTAATTGTAGAATGAGAAATACTGTTGAGAATATGAAATTTACTAGTTCTGTATTTTTCGTAACTACTATTCTCTAAATTTCTACTTTGCCCTTTTTATAATTATTCAGGTCCCTTTAGATGTGCCCAGACTGATTTCTACTTCTGACTTGACCTGTGATCTTAATTGGATTACTTGCCTTTTTCAATTGTAATTTAGAAAACCTTTGATAGCCTTATAATGTTACAAATACAACAGAACATTTCATATGCTTCTAAACTGCCTGAACAAAAATCTTTTAAAATAGGTAAGGTCACTGTTATCAAATACTAAATTTAGATCTGAGCTCCCTAGCAGTCAAAGCAAAAAGGGGAATGCATTCTGTTACATAGCTTTCATTGCTTGATAGGGCAGGTACTTAACCTTCTTGAACTGTAATTTAAACAATAAAATAATGTCTGCTCTATCCCTTTTTTAAGACCATGGTGAAAAACAGATCAAACTGTCCATTTTGTGTAATTTATGAACTCTAGGGAGCTACACAAATGCCAAGTATTTTCACAGTTTGAGTAGAACAAAATTGCTCCCAGTAGGGTCCTTTGGTGGGCACCTTAATAGGACCCCTAATGGGCTGCTTGGTGTTTGGAACATCCTGGCACATCCTGAGACAACCCAGTTCATTCAGTCAGGTTGCCCAATCTAGCATCTTATTTCTCTGTAATTTTGCTCTTTTTATGTGGAAAATAGAATTGATGGATTATGAACACCATAATTAAGAACAACCAAAATATTGGATAGATGACAAATATGCCTCCTGTTCACGATTAACTCCGCAGACAGAAACCTAGGCAGAATCACAAGGACAAGTATTATATTTCCTTTTGACCATAATGTAGCAATAACATTTTGTATCGTAATTTCCAGAGAGGAGAGGGGTTATATGCTACCATATTGCAAGAAAGTTGTAGACATACCTTTCGTCTTTTGTGTTTCCAGAAGAAGTGACAGATTTTAAACAGATATGTCAAACTTTGTAGAGTGACTGATTTTTTTCTGATTTTTCAGCAGGGCTGAGTTAGCATCAGTCTGCAGCTATAAAAACACTTTAATGCCGACTGAGCCCTTTGCCAGTATCTGGGGAGTTGTTCCATGGCAAACTGTTTAAATAAGCAACAACAAACTTTCCTCTCAAATCTGCCTCCTGTTCGTGATTAACTTCACAGAATGAAATCTAGGCAGACTCACAATGTGTATTTTTTTCTGTCCTCTTTATTTAAATAGTAAAATAAAGTATTGGATAAGATGTCAAATGCCAAACTGCTTTTTTTTTTTTAATATTTTGCACTTTTGAGATGACTTTTATTATAGGTAAACTGGCAAATATAGCAAACACAAAAACTTTATTAAAATAGGCTTGAGTATTTTTTTAAATCACAGACATGAAAGAGTTAACAAAATTTTACCCAATAGTTAGAGTAACCTTTAAAACAGGTTTTCTGATTAATAATGTTGGTAGTATTAGCTCATATTTACATGTGCTCTCTGACTTCAAAGAACTTTCAATTACTCGCAATGATATTATCTTATTAAATAAAGATGTCTTTCGTGTTCATTCGGGATTAAGTTCTGTGTTAAAAGATCACAGGGAACATAAGTCCCACCGTCTGCCGTAATTGTATGAAAATTAACAGCCAAGTAGTATTTCTTTTTGTTTTGTTTTTAATCTAACCCCCTAAATAAATATCTGAATTATCCATCTGAGGGGATAAAAATGATTCTTCATGTGTTATAAGCCCATCTCCATTTAAAACTTTTTATTAGACTTTTATTACATGTGCTGGAATAAGAAATCTAGTTCCTATGGCAAAGTTTATTAGTTTATTTGCACTGTTAAACTAATAAATATGTGATCATTGCTGTCAAACTTTGGCACTGAAAGAAAACGACAGAGGCTCCATAAAGTACAAGTTGTTTCCTCAGCCCAGGTTCCACGTGTTGGAAGATGGGAGCAAGTCCCTGGCCTGAGAATTTCATTCAGTGTAGACGTACACACATCTGCAAACACATGAAATATAGGCAAATTTAAATCTATTTGATGAGAGAGTCAGAGAAGTAATCTTTTTCCATGCATCTTTATTAAATGATTTAGTTCCATGGGTTTTTTTGTTAATGTAATTATTATTATTATTTTTAGACACAGTCTCAATATGTTGCCCTGGGTAGACTGCTGTGCGCATCACAGCTCACAGCAACCTCTAACTCTTGGGTTTAAGCAATTCTCTTACTTCAGCCTCCCAAGTAGCTGGGACTACAGGCGCCTGCCACAATGCCCAGCTATTATTTTGTTGTTGTCATTGTTGTTTAGCTGGCCCAGGCCAGTTTTGAACCCACCAGCCCTGGTGCATGTGGCTGGTGCCCTAACGACTGAGCAATGGGTGCCCAGTCGCAATTTCTTTTTTTTAATCTTTGAGGAAGAAAAAGCAACCCCGTATAGCTAGCTACTGTATACATTTTAAAGTATCTTTGTGTTAAATTTCTTTTCCAAAGTTATGTGTGTTATATAGCATCTACGTAACTAATATACATATTCACACAAATATAGATGTGTGTGAAATAGCTGTTTGAGACACATTAAAAATGTCACGTTTGAGATTGCTGCCAGAAACAACCATAAAAATATCAGTGGTGTTGTTTAAAGGTACAAGACCTAATTCTTTCACTTTTGAAATAAAGAGAAAAGACAGTGTATTATGTTTGTTGACATAACTTGAACCCTGAAACCCAAATCTCATTTTAAAATGCTTAATTTACCATATTCAGCAAACCCCCCAAACAGAGTAATGAGCATTCTTAGAGCGACTCTGCCCTTCCACACAGAATATATCCATTTAGTGCTGTATTTATCATATGTAGTTTTCTTGGCAGGAAGAAAAGCTATTCAGCAAAACATAAAAAAGCTCTTAGTAGGAAAGTCATCCATTTTGTAGTTAGCAGGGCTTTTCCAAATACTAAAATATCACATTGGAGGGTCTGTTTTAATAAGGCTGATGTATGAGACCTGGAGAGTTTTATAGCGACAACTATAATTTTTTTTCTTTTTTGGTGAGGTAGTCAGATTTCTTTTAGCATTCAAAAGCACGAACAAGTATGTAAATACAGGAAACACCATGTCGACCATAATTTTGAGTTAAGGTCAGCACTGTTTTATCATTCCAAAATTTGTTCTTTAAAAACATTTCCGTTATTTGAAGACCTTTTTACTTCCTAGACAGCATTAAAGCTGTCCCATTTGTTTTATAAAGGACCCAAGTCTTCAGAAAAATCACACCTTTCATTCACGCATGTGATGAGAATGGGAATTTTGAAAACAGAGGAAACTACTTTGGGACTAACGCGCAAATCTCATCCTTACTCAGCACAGTTGGACGTTTCTCTCAAGAGACGTCAATTACTTTTTCCTAAAAAAGAACTTTGAGCACATTAGAATGATCACTTTCCCCTAAAAACAAGGAAAAGGAAGAAATGAGAGACCAATACAAACATTTTCTATTTTGTTACTTTTTTCATTTTTGAAACAAGCTATTGAAAGTGTGAGTCAATAAAACAATTTTTTAAAGGTGGTCCCTTCTCAGCCACAGACACCACTCGCCTTGATGGAGCCTGCACTGAATCCTCCTTTCTATATTTGGGAGATTGTCCTGGCCCAAATGGCCGGCTTAAATGTTGCCCGTTCATTTAAACTTTGTAAGGATTAACAGGAATGGCTTGAGAGAAGAATGTGTAGTTTTTATTCTTCGGTTTGTTTTCTTTTTTAATGAAATCTGTAATAACTTTTCCCAGAGGCAAGTCTCCGTTTGGTTTGGCCAATAGATCAGCGCCAGGTTTTGGAGGTGGGTTTTCGATAGGAGGGAGGGAGGGTTTCTGTAATAGGATTGTCTGTCGCTCTGTTTGCATAATATTGGGAAGAAGCACTCCATGAATAATGCAGAAAATAGAACTGTGAAAGCAGTTTTAGGACAAGATTACTTATAGGCCAGAAGCTAATTTATTCTGAACGAAGAGGCCACTCACCCATCTTCATGCATTGGAAGAACTGGCTCCAAGGAGTGGCATAAATCACTTCACCGCTCCACCACGCCTTGGTCCCAAGTAAAGAGCTGATGGCCTCATTGCTAATTTGGAATGGTGGCTCCCAGGAGAACTTCTCCATTAAGCTGCTGGCTGGGCTGTCCTATTGCGTGAGGTGGCACAGTCAGGCTGGCTTCTGTAGATGATCATGTTGTCTTTCTTCTGATGGGGAGCAGCAGGCCACCTGGTGAAATCTGTAGGAGACAGATTTAAAAATAACAAGAGGGTGGCTGGGGACAAGACACTCAAAGCCTACATGTGCTGTCTCAGGTTACTCTGCCCCCTGGGGCAGGGCAGAGAGGGAATTCTTCAGACCCACCCCAGGCTCTTGCCCCCCAAGGGCGGCTTTTCCCATGCTTTGACTGGTTGTGGAAGAATTCCTACACTGCCCCGGGGCTCCCCTGAAAAATACTGGGGTACACTGACTCACTGTCCTCGTCTGCCACCCCCAGCTCTATTGATTATAGCTCTATAGGATCCACCCACCACTTCTCTGAAGGCTGCTCTGATGATGTTGGTTTCTAGAACATTCTATGGCACTGCCTGTCTTAAGGTGGGTGAGGCCCAGGTCTCGATGACTGCGTCATCTCTTTTCCTCGCGCTTGTGTTCAGAGAACATTCGAAAGGTTCTCAAGGTTGGGAGTTGGGCCACCGGGAACCTTTGTGTAAAAATCATAACTATGGTGTGTTCCTGGAGCCACTCGTTCTGCAAAACAGCGTTCTGTCCAGCATGGCCTGGCTTCCTCCATGGGCTGTGTCTGCAAGTAGGTGGTGTCTGAAGGTTGGGGTGGCAACCTTAGGAGATAATCCACATGTGGCATGGCTGTCTGGACAGGCCCAAACCCTTCTGCAGGTCACACAGAGACCCAGCCACTCCCCTGGGTGGAAGCTACAGAATTAGCACAGTCATCGTAGACCAGGAAGCCCATGTGAGCGAGGCCTGGTGGGGACTGAGGGAGGTTCATGCGGATGAAGAAAGGCCCTTTGGCAGAGTTCAAGTCTTCCCCAAGAGTGTTGGTGTCCCTTGTTCCTAGCTGGTCAGCCTCTGTGTGGACAGAGGTCTTGCAGGGAGCCCAGTGTGGACATGAGCTGGTCTCCTGGCTGTCCAGTCCCCTCAGATAGCAAGTGAGGGAAGGGCAGAGCCCTGGTCTGGGCCTGCTGCAAGCCATCTTGTGTATGAAGGACACTGCCCCTGGCATTAGTGTCCCTACCTTCTCCAGCCTTCTTTGGCCAGTCCTTCCTGCTAACGACGCTCGTGGCTCTAAGCTCAAGCCTCGGCTTTCTGGCTTTTTTAGAAAGTGTGAGAGACTGTTCAGATCTCTGCTGAGGGAAAAGAAAATGTTTGTGCATTTGGCAAAGGTGTGGGCTGTCAGCAGAGATCAAAGTCCTGTCCCTGGCAGGGTGCATACTTGTTACACACCTTGCTCCTGCCCCTGTGCCAGTCCTAGAGAAGCTGGTGGCATTTCTGATCTTTCCCTTCCTTGGCAGGTGGAGCTCACTGGCAACAGTATTTATGAGTACATCCATCCTTCCGACCACGACGAGATGACTGCTGTCCTCACCGCCCACCAGCCTCTGCACCATCACCTGCTCCAAGGTATTTCCTCCAGAAGAAAAGAAACCAGAATAAAGCAAGACTTTTCCTGAATGTGACCTAGGAGCTTTGATTCCCACATCTGCCAAAGGCCGGGGGTGTGACTGAGGCAGCCTAGTTCAGCTCCCTCCGACAAACACCTGACACCCACTAAGTGGGGACTGGCATTTAGGCCTCTGTCTTTTAAACCAATATTGATTGAGATTCTATTACGTGCCTGGGATGGTGTTCAGTGCTGGGTAGGAAACAAAAGTGGTGCCAGCCTGCTCCCCTAATAAGCTCTGGGCTCAGAAATCCAGGGGTCACAGCATCGGGAATGTAGACCTGTGGAGGCTGAGGACTGAACTCATGGGGTGGGGGTGTCCATGAACGGTGTGGGGAAAATTACATTCATGCTTTCTGGAGTTGAAATTTGGCATTTCCTTTGCTTATTATGATTGTAGATGATGAACCATCTTTGGATCACTACTACCTGTGGCCTTGCCAACAACAGAAATCACAGATATTTACATATCACATTTAAAGCTTTCATGAACATTTAGACAAATCACTTGAAGCTCATGGCTACTTCAAAATCTGGAGTTATGAGACCTGCTGCTTAATCTTGCTATTTATACATAGCATACTAATAAAGCAGCACATTTATATCCATATCACTGTGGGGTTTTCTTTGTTTGTTTGTTTGTTTTTGGCTAGGGCCGGGTTTGAACCCACCACCTCTGGTATATGGGGCCAGCACTCTACTTTTTGAGCCACAGGCACCACCTCATATCACTGTGTTTAAATATGTTGTTAACTATTTTCCAACACAGTCACTTTTTGGGGTAATCTTACCTACTTTATTTTGTGCATTTAAAAACATTATTTGGAGTAGGCATCTGTAGGTTTTGAGCCATGCTCATTACACTCAGGACGCCTTAAGCTACAGTTGCGATGGGAAGATTCAGATGTTATTCCAGGAGCCCTGGCCTGGCCCTCCCCCTCCCTCCAGCAGTCCAATGAGGCCGACAGGCCTGCTGACTAATGGGTCCTGTGTGTGCTTTGTTTTTTGAAACAGAGTCTCACTCTGTCACCCCAAGTAGAGTGCCATGGCATCATTATGGCTCATAGCAACCTTAAACTCTTGGGCTTGAGCAATCCTTTTGCCTCAGCCTCCCCAGTAGCTGGGACTACAGGTGCCCACCATAATGCCCATTTTTTGTTTTTCTATCTTTAGTAGAGATAAGGTCTCACTCTTGCTCAGGCTGCTCTGGAACTCCTCAAGCAATCCACCTGCCTCAGCCTCCCAGAGTGCTAGGATTACAGGCGTGAGCCACCTCTCTTGGCCCCTGTGTGTGCTTGGACCATGATACCCAGCTTGGCCAAAATACCATGGTAGAACAAAATGCAAAAGAAACTTTGAGTGGTGAGAATGGGGTAGCTAGCCACAGAAAAAAAGGAGCGGCATTCTTATTGCTCGCTCCTGGGTCATTCTAAGGCCAGGCAGGAAGGATACAGATTTGCATACACAGTTATAAAAGCCTTTGCAGATATAGCTCTGTGGCTTTAGAATTAGTCACAGGAGTCTGTCCCTCACCGAGGAGAGAGACTGGCATGCTGGTTCCTAAGGTGAGATGGGGACTTGGTTGAAGCTGTGGGCTGTGATTCTTATATCCTGGAAAATGGTACAGCTGCCTACACTAACATGAATGATACTCTGAAGAAGTGATTACTGACATAATGAGGACTGGGTTAGAATGTCACTCCTGAATCTAAGTCTCTCACCGTGGGGCCATTAAAAGCTGGACAAAGACAACAGGAGTCAGAGAATTCCTCAGAACATTCCTCACAACTGCTTAGTAGGCTCGGTGCCTGTAGTGCAGTGGTTAGGGCGCCAGCCACATGCACCGGGGCTGGTGGGTTCAAACCCAGCCCGAGCCTCCTAAACAAACAAACAACAACAACAAAAATCTGGGTGTCGTGTCAGGTACCTGTACTCCCAGCTACAAGGGAGGCTGAGGCAGGAGGATCACTTAAGCCCATGAGTTTGAGGTTGCTGTGAGCTGTGATGCCATAGCACTCTACCAAGGGCAATATAATGAGACCCTGTCTCAAAAAATAAAACAAAACAAAACAAAACCAAAAACTGTTTGGTATACTGATTGCTTGGGAGTGGGCTTTCTCCCCTTAGCCCTGGTTTTCTTTTACCCTTGCTGTGTCATAGCCTCCAGAAAAGCGTTTATGAAATGAGAGCGAATGATCCTTGGGAATACAGTGAGAACCTTCTCCCCCCCATTTTTGTGGGTGTCAGGCCCGAGGCATAGCAGCAGTATACAAGAGGAAGTCACAGCCAGCACAGGGCTCGAGGTTCCTCAGATGCTTGTTCATAGAGTTGATTTTCTGCGTCTGAACTGCCCCCTTTTGTTGTATAATAAATGTGGGAGAAATGGACTTCCCCCAAACTAGGTAGTTCATTACAGGATGATGTTTTTTAGACCTCAGCTTCCACACCTCCGTGCTCATCTGAAAGTGGTTCTGACAGGCACCCATGGTAAAGGGAAGCCTTCTGCCTGCAGGTGCCAGCTGCAGGGGGCATTGTGGGTAAAATATGGCAGCTTCTCCAACTAGGACAGGGAGGGGGCCCCTGAGGCAATTCCTAGTTCTGTAAGGCAGTGCCTTCAGAGGGAGGGTGGAAGTCCTTGCTTCCATTTCTAGTAAAGGAATGTAAAGGAATCTAGTAAAGGAATCTTTCCTTAAAGATTAATTTATTAACCTCCAGCTAATGGCTATTTAGGGGGGCATGACCTGCCCTCCTCTGAGGGGTGGGAAGGGGTTCTCTATTGGTGTCTCAGAGTGGTCATGTCCCTTACGAATACAGAGGTACACTAGGGAAGTAGAGATTTGTATGCGGGGACCTCTGAAAGAAAAGAGAAAGTGGGCAGGGAGAGCACTAGAGAATCAGAGACAAGGAGGTGGTCCTTCCAGAGCCAGAAATGGGGGCAAAGGTGTTCATCCGACCAAGCTGGTTGCATTCAGAGGGAAGTCAGACACCTCCAGGCCTTCCTGGTAGTGCTGACACTCATTTCTGGGCTGGCCAACACGGGTGCTCCTGGGGCCAAGTCACCCTGGCCTCCAGGACGGGCCAAGGTCAGGTGGCACTCTGTGGGGCCCACCTCTTGGCTCCAGGGTGGAATTGTGGGTAAAATATGGCAGCTTCTCCAACTAGGACAGGGAGGGTCCCCTGAGGCAATGGCCCCCTTGTTGCAGTGGCCTGTCTTCAAAGCCATAGAGGCCACACCAGGACCGGGCTGGTCTCTCCCCTCCCCACGCAGATCTCAGCCTGGGGGGAAGCTTTCTGGGTTGGGGTCTGTGCACACACACAGGGGGCCTCCGGCTGCTGGATGTGGCCCTGCAAATGCGTTGATGATGTTGGGAGGAAGACAGGGACGCGTGGTGGGACACTGGCCAGCCTAACCGCACTCCTGCTTGCAGAGTACGAGATGGAGAGGTCGTTCTTTCTTCGAATGAAATGTGTCTTGGCGAAAAGAAATGCAGGCCTGACCTGCAGTGGATACAAGGTACGAGGGAGCGGGTGGGGCGAGGGTCTCCACTGTGGGTTTTATGCTTTGCTCCACACTCCAGCGCATCTGCAGAAAGGAAGGCACGGGAACGCAAACCGGTCAGCCCCACTGCTGTAGAACTCTAGCAACGCAGCTCGCGGCCGCTTCGGAGGCCCGTGTCAGAGCTGGCATTTCGGAAGGATGTTCCAGGCTGGCTGGAATTCATCGCGCAAGAGTAGGAGTCAGCATGGCTTAGGGTAGATTTTACCTTGGCAGCAGCGCGTGGGCCAGTCCCCCTGCAGCAGCTGCCCCCGGAGTTTACTGAGAATCCACATTCCGGGTCAGAATCCAGGCTGGCAGTGAGTACCCGCAGGACAGACACCTGCTCTCACCCTCAGAACGTTCCCCCCAATCCAGCGCTGCTGCTGACTGAGTGTGCAGCAGCAGTTTGGATTTGGAGCCTAGTCTAGGTATAAAGGGGGCTTCTCGCTGCTGGGGCTCGCCCCGCCCGCTTGGTCAAGAGTCTTGCCAGTTCTCCAAAGTGAGTGGCAGCAGCCCCATTTTACAGACACCCACTGGAACTGCGAGGGAGAAGGGCTAGAGCAGGACCAGCCAGGCTGAGTGGCCGAGGTGCAACCTCCGAGCTGGGCCTATGCTCCCCACGACTGCATTTCTCTGCCGGACATGGCTGCATGTGCTGGTTAGTTCCAGAATCCAGGAGCAGGTCCCTGGTTGGAGACCACTCCAACTGCAGTGCAGAGGCGGCTGGTCCCACTAGAGGGGCTGTGTGGGGGAAGTCCCTCTGAGCAGTCCCTCCACCCTCTGTCCGCTCCCGGGGCCCCTCACTCTCCTCCCGGGAGCAGGGGCTTTACTGCTGCCTCTCTGGCCTCGGAGGACAGAGGACAGAGGTTGTAACCATCACTCTGGAGTTGGAGGCTGCTGGGAACCTTCTGGCCCCCAGAAAAGGAGAGAGGAGGGTGCAGTGAGAGAGAGCGGTCCTTGGTGCCTTGTACCTTTGTCCTCTCTGTCCAGAATTCCCTCTCCAGCAACCCCCATCCTAGCATCTGCCTCCTTCTCAGTCCTCCAACCCTCTCCTTTGGTCCTCCCCAGCTTTATTTTGTTAAGGGGTCACGTTTCTCATTTGCTGCCCCAGACGTTAAGCCTCTCTGGGCAGGGTGGGGGCCCCCAGGACTGCCTCTGCGTGCAGTAGACATTCCTTAGGGCACCTGGGTCTTCACTGGTTTCTGCTACCTATAAACTGTCCGGCTGGCTAATCTTAAGCAAAACCTATCACCTGTCTTGCTTGGCCTCAGTTTCCCAGTCACTAAAACATGAGAATAGACAAGAAAGATTTTAGGTTTGTTCCAGCTCTAAAGACTGAATCCTGCAGGAAAGGTTTTTGAGAAAGAACTTGAAGGCTAAGATTGCAGCTGTTCCTCACCACTGTCAGGAAGATTATGATCTTAGGAAGATTTTACTGACTGTAACTTTCGTAAATGCTTCCAACAGTGAGGCTTGAGGCTGTGCAGATGTTTCCCTTTGGGTCGGAGCATGATGCATCCTCCCCTATATGATCCTGGGCTTATTGTTTATTATGAGGGGATAAAATCTTGAATTATAAATAAGTAAGTACACACTAAAATCGAAGATTTTAAACAATTCTACTGAAAGAATTCTTAGTTTTTCTTAATTTCACTGGAACAACATAGCACGTCCAGTGATACAGATGTCAGATTTGATCCCATGGGAAGGCGGCAAGCATCATAGTTACTGCGGCGAGCTTTGTGGAACAAATGGCTAGTCCTCCAAAATGCTTTTGTTGTGTTATCTAATTGCAGCTGAGTTAATTATGCATAAATCTGTCACATATCAGAGAGCCCTAATTTGTGGAGTTACTTCCAGTTGATGGGATAAGACAACCCTTTGCTTTTTTAGGATATTGTTTCTTGTGAAAGAAGCACAGCTCTTCTTCCCTGAGCAATGCCCGTGGTGTCTATCGGCATGTTGGTATAAGCCGGGCTGGGGAAAATTCCAGTACCTTCGAGAAACAAGCCAGGAGGAGTGGGCGGCCAGACTGACCTTGACCTCCTCCCCCCAGGTCATCCACTGCAGCGGCTACTTGAAGATCAGGCAGTATATGCTGGACATGTCCCTGTACGACTCCTGCTACCAGATCGTGGGGCTGGTGGCCGTGGGCCAGTCCCTGCCGCCCAGCGCCATCACCGAGATCAAGCTGCACAGTAACATGTTCATGTTCAGGGCCAGCCTCGACCTGAAGCTCATATTCCTGGACTCCAGGTGAGTTTGGCCTCTGCTGCCGCCACCGCCATGGACCTCCAGAACATAGTGATGGTGGAAATTGGCTCTTAAGAGCTCTTAAGCCAGATCAGAACAAGGAATAAGTCATACTAGGAATGTGTATTCCTTAGAAAGGGGTTTAGGGAAGCCAAGTCAGGAACTGAAAGCATGAAGTCCCTTAGGACTCAGGGACTTGTTCTATTTTATGTATGTCTTTATATTTGAATCATCTTGGTAGAATCTGAAATGGTAATATGTGTTGTGGGCACAAGTTGGCCCTTTTTGAAGGCCCGTGATGTCACAATTCTGCCCTCCTATCTGCCAAGCTGGGAGGATTGTAGAACAAAGATTCCACGCTGAGCGGTATGTGTGGTGGGGCCTTCCCACTCAAGCTAGTGTAAGACCTTGGAGCTTTGACAGCCACTGCAGGGCTAAGGCTGGGAGCAGAGAGTTACCTTCCCTGGGGACACTCTGACCACAGCTCAGCCAGGGCCCTGTCTATGTTTAGGCTGGGAGGAAGGAGGCGCGGGCAAGGCCTGCTCTCCAGGCCTCAGGGCAGACTGCTGTCCTGACAAGTTCTTTAATTTTCAATTGACAAATAGTAACTGCATATATTTATGGGTCACAATGTGCTGTCTTGATACACATTTACACCGTGGAATGATCAAAGCCCTCACAAGTCTTGAGGCCTCACGCCAGCCAGGCCTCTTCCATTTTCTGATCTGTGAAATGGCAGAACTGCTGGGAAGATGGAATTAGATGAGGGATGTGAAGGATCACAAATAGTAAAAAGAGCCTCTTTTACCTGCAAGGCCACCCTGTCTCCTGGCCTGTAGCTTCCTTGGCTTCCAGGCAGGAATAAGTGTTCAGAGACCCCACTCGTGACTTAGGGGTGCCAGGCTAAGATTTACAGGGCAAAAATATGTTCATTTTGTTTTTCATATGTCCTGAAGCCAAGATTTACCAAATCTTTTTATTTTTCTTTATTGTGGTAAAATATATAACACATAAAGTCAGTCATTTCAACCATTTATAGTAGCTTTATTGAGAAAGAACAAATCCACCAGGTTAGAGGCACGAGGTGAAGACACGGGTTGGTTTAGCTCAGTGGTAACGCACCTGAGAACCACTTGGAGGCTGAGAAAGGACAAGAGTGGGCGTTACTGGGTCACCTTCAACTTCCTAAAAGCACCAAAAGTAGATTGAACGCCTGCACCGTGGGTGCAGCCAACACCCACAAACACCACTCTCCCTGCCATGTGAAGGGTGGGACCTTCAGGGCCGGGGACAGGAGCTCTTTCCTGTCTTGAGAGCCACCGCTGAGAGGAGGCTGGAAGATCAGCTGCCCAAGGTCATGATCAAAGACATCTGGGAGGATCCAACTGGTTTCTCGCTTGTTTTGTCTCCTTAGTTTTTCGCTGATAATTCCTGAGACCCAATAAATTCTCTGGAAGAGGAAAGAAGGGGGTCTTCCCCAGCCAAGATTCTGGTCTTTTCAAGGCATTCAATCCGCACAGCTGTGGAACGCAGCAGCGGGCAGGGGAGGAGCCCTGCCTAGAGGGGCTCCTGCGCCTCTGGGTATGGGGGCTGCACCCTGGAAGTGGGTAGAAAAGAAGGATGGTAATCCTGAAGGATACATCCTCCTGTCTCCCCTGGAACCTTGCTGTTGTTACTGCTAAGTATCAGGAAGCTTCTAGCAAAGCCTCGAGGCCTCTTCTGAACTCCAGGCATGCAGGAGAGGTTTGAGAATCCTTCCCAGTCACTAGGGTCTGGCAGGCTGTTCCAGCTCAGACGGGACAGTCCCCCTTCAGCCAGAAGCCCGGAGCCTGGGCTGGCGTAGCTCTGGAAGGACAACAAAGTGGCGGACAGGGCAGAGATGTCGCTGCTGTGTCCAAACCCCAAGAGCCAGGGAGGGCTTGGCCTGAGGCCCAGCAGCCCCAAGTTGCAGGAGCAAGGGCACTGGGTCTGTTGGCAGCCCACAAGGCACGGTCCCAGACACAACTGAACTCAGCATAACCTGAAGTTTGGTTCATAGGGGTTTTGTGGCATTTCACTTTGAAACTGTAGCTGATGCTTTTGCTAAGGATGGGTGAACGCAGACGTATTTGGGGTTTGGCGGATCCCTTTGACAGGTCTTCAGACACTAGAAGTTTGGGGAAAAAATGGGAGGGCAAACTGCCAAACCCTTCAATTTTCCTTTAATTTTTAAAGCCGGTGCATACTTTGATGAGAAACTTAATATGTGTGTTTCTGATTCATTTACACATTGGGGCTGTAGTTCTGTAGCTTTGCATTTAAAGGGTCTGGGAAGCCTCTTTCATTCCCACCACATTGAGATGCCTGTTTTTCCTTTTGGGGGAAGCCAGACGGCTCAATTTTCCTGCCACACAGAGTTAGACTCTGATGGGGCTTGAAGTTCTAGGTGGCCCTTAGATAAGTCCCTTGAGCCCTGAATGGCTCAGGACTGTGCGGCGTCCGCTTCCCTCCCTAAAGGAACGCCACGGAAATGTGCACACCAGTGAGCGATTCCAGGGAAACATGAGGCTCTCAGAGATTTACGACCCAAAGGCCAAGCAGAACTCAACAGAAAGGGGAGCGGGTTAAAGAATGAAAGTGAGGTCGAGTTTCCCGGTTTAATTTACAGCTAACAGTCCCCATTCTGGCAAGCAGGGCCCCCAAGCACTGGCCTTCTGCGAGTCCCCCCACCTCACAGACCCCAGGACGGACTTTGCAACATGTGTGCCCCCTTGGGAATCCATTCTTGTCCCTCTCTTTCATCTGTTCTTGAATATCTGTCACCAAGATGTTTGGAACCACCTCCTTCCAGGGCCTGATCGGTTGCCCAAAGCCTGGGAAACCAACCATACTGTTGCCACATGCAATTTGCACCTACGGACGGAGCAATCCCAGTGCGAGTGACGGTGTGGTCTGGGATGCCAAGAGCCACTTTGCTTCAAAGACCTGAAGTGGAAAATTAATATGTCTGGGCTTGATGAGAACACAGGGGGGCTGTGTCACATAAGCACTGGGAAAATGCCTCCATTTCTCTAGGGAGTGTGAGGCTTTTCTCCTAGTCTCAATAGCTCAGGTTGTTAAGACTATTGCGTGGGGGGTCAGAAACAATCCTTCTTGATATGAGGCTTAAATACCTTCAGTAATTCCATAATTCCTACTAGCAGGAATCAGTCAACCACAGCATCGTGAGGCCACCTGTGCCTGTTACCAGTGTCCAGTGTGGAAAGGACATTTAAATGCTCACACATGAATGGCCCAGGTGTGCAAACAAGGGTCCATCAGCAGAGGAGTGGACAAGCCAAATGTGCACTTACGTAAATTAGAATATTATTCACCCCTAAGAAGTGCTGACACGTGCTATCACACGGGAAGACCTCAACACATCACGCTAATTGCAAGAAGCCCGACATTAAAGGCCTCATACTGTAGCCTTCCCCTTATGTGAAATATTTAGAAGGCACAAATCCATATGGACAGAAATAGAATAGAGATGACCAGGGACGTGGGGGGTGGGACAGAGGGACAGAGTTTCTGTATGGGGTGATGGAAAAAATCTCAGAAAATCTCTGGAAAGGGGCAGTGGTGATGGTTATACAACCACATGAGTGTACTTAGTGCCACTTAATTATCGACTTTAAGTGGTTACAATGGTAAATTTCATATTATGTATGTTTTATCGCACTTTAAAAAAAGGTTCACACAGGATCAACCCCCAAGTCCCCCAGACAGTGGCTTCACTCTCACCGTAGCAGCTTTCCCCCAGTAGCAGTATCAGAGTTCACTTGAAGTATTCTCAGATAAGCTTCACCTTGAAAAAGGCTGCGGTTTTCAGCCATCCCAAACATTCTCTTAGCCAGTAGTTTCAGAATAACTTTCCCGCCCGTGAATAGTGCTGCATCCCGCGCTGGGCTAGAGTTCAAAGATTTTCTTCTTGTAAAAAAGATCATTCTCAGTTTCCAAAACCAACATTTCCCCCCTGAGCCTTTTAGCACTTGATTAGTTGGCAAAACCAATATTAGTTTAAATGAAAGGCAATCTGCAGAGCCTCACCGAGCTGCCGTCCTCCCCCAGGGTGACCGAGCTGACGGGGTACGAGCCACAGGACCTGATTGAGAAGACCTTGTACCACCACGTGCATGGCTGTGATGTGTTTCACCTCCGCTACGCACATCACCTCCGTGAGTTGCATGCCCCCCGGGCCGAGGGAGGCAGCTCATCGGGGGGAGGCAAAAAGGATGAGCAAATTGCCCCTTTGGTTTGGTGTGATGACCATTCCCGCTGAGCACATGAACTAAAACCTCAAGTGTGACTTCACCAGCCCTAGACGAAGTTCAGCTGCCTGTGGTCAGCTCTCAAGCATCCACACACACCCTTTCAGGGCAACTCTGGCAGGTGTGGGATAGTTCAGCAGTCGCCTGGATTCTAGATTGTGGATTTGGAACCTAAACTTTACTGTGGCATCTGAACACCAGTTGCAGATAACAGTGACAGTAGAAAAACTGACACTGAATGGAGTCCTTGCTACTGTCAGGCACTGGTTTAAGTGATTACATCAATGACCAGCCCGTTAAGGGAGAGTCTCAAGGTTGATCCTCCTTTTATCATTGAGGATGCTGAGGTCCAGAGAGGGTAAGCCACTTGCCCACAGTCACACAGCAGGGTGGTGGCAGAGTTGGGACCTGAGCCGGGCCTCTGACTGCTGTAACCACATGTCCAGGGAGGCTTGGGGAGGCCTCCATTCCATAGAGGGGGAAGTCAGCTTGCAAGAGTAGACACACCCTGACTTGATTCAGCAACAGAGGCAGTTTGGGAGCATATGAATTTCAGGGATGTCCTCTAGTCCCTGAAGCATTTAAAGAAGTGACACTTTTCTTTTAGAATCTAAATTAAGGCAGAGAATAGCTTGGATGGATGCCGATGACCAGTGTAGGAGTACTTTTTAATGGGGTGCAGATGGAGGGGCCAGGTCATCTGCAGTGTGGCCTGGATGACCTGTTCTAGCTTTGTTTCGCATTAGCTGAGAGACCGATGCTGTAGGATACTTCCTCGCACTGAGTGGAAGGTGGACGGCAGGTGGACAGGCTGCTCCGCCAGCTGCCGTGTTGCACACCGTACGGTCACTGTGGACTGGGACCCGCGACATGACAGTTACTGTTGTCAGCACGACAGTTCGCTGTTGTCCTCCTGGCGCCCAGGACTTTTGGCCAAGCAGACACGGATGGCTTCTTCCTTGCCTGCTTGTGCACATAGAGACTTGGAAGTCTGAACAAACAACACTTTCATTTCTTTTTTAAAAAATGACCAAATCAGGTCTCATAGAAACATCCCTGTCATTCTTGAGACCAAGCCTGGCAAAGGAGCACCTGCTTGGTGTTCAGATGTCACTGATATGGGAGCTGGAGGTTTTTCCTATGAACCGGGTAGGATGTGTCGATTCTGGGATTAGGGACTTGGGAGACTTGAGTGGGCAGCTGTGAGGGGGGCAGAGGGAAGTGTGGGCTCTGGCACAGCAGGAGCAGCTGGGAGGCGGAAGAGGCATTTGCTCTCAGAACAGTCTAGACAGAAGGAAGGACAGTCGGACTACAGAACAAGGGACAGGCCCATACCTCCGCACGCTCCCCTGTTGCTGCTGGGGCACAGAGGCAGACCCCAGCCCTGGGGGTCCTGGAGCCCCTTTCGCGGAGCCAGGGGAATGTGAGGGGCTTCTAGTCCACTGAGGGAGTGTAAAGCAAAGCCCCAAGTGACAGGAGGGAATTGCTATTCTTCAAAGTGAGGCTGAAAGGCAGGACAGTAGGCGTCTAAGCACGGAGAAAGAAAACTTATGGAATTTGTTCTCAATACTGTTTCTTGTGCCTCACACTGTAACGGAGGAAGCAGGGATTTTTATGTGACCTTTTCAGGGGAAGGAGTAGAATTTGTGTTTTAGAAAGGTCATGAAGGTCAGGGTGATGCTGGTTGGGTGGCCCCGCTGCCCCTAATGTGGACGGATGCTTTCTATTTATTGATTCTGACCTGGGACAAGCAGTTCGGGGAGCTGCGTGGCTCTTGTGTCCATTTCCCAGGTGAGCAAGGTGAATCTCAGAGGCCACCTGCGCAGGGCAGCAGCTGAGGTGGGGCAGGGCAGAGTCCAGCCTGTATGGCTCTCAGGCCTTCAGCAGTCTCCAGCACAGAGCGGGTCTCAGGGTTGGAGATCTGGGCTGGTCATGTTCGTCAGGAGCCCCCATCTTCCTGATCGCCCCTGGTGTGTTCGTAAGGCCTCCTGCAGTTATGTGATAAGTGCCCTTGATCTCACTGGGAGTTCTTAAGGTCTAAATGCTGCAGTTGACCCAGGGAACCTGGAAGAGAAGCTCACACAGACTCCTAAGAGTCACACAGGAAAGGCGGGAGTGTTTGGAAATTAGATGGAGCACAGATTTCTTTTCCAAATCGGCTAGAATTTGGTTAATCAAAGAAAACAGAAAATAGCAAGATTGACAGAGATTGCTACTGTCCTGTGACTCTGCCCTTAGCTGTGGCAGACAACCCACCACAGGGACGAGAGGGTCAGAGTGTGCTCCAGTCAGGACAGGGGTAGGGTGTGTCCTTGGGGTGCACTGTGAGCCCCTGCATCTGCCCCCAGTCTCCCCTGCCACTGCTGTGAGACAGAGTAGCAGCCAGGACAGACTCAGGTGATGGTGGCTCCTTAGCTGGGGCTCTTTCTCAAGCCTGGGGTAGGAATTAGTCTTCCAGAACTCACATCTTGGTTCTGGCATTGGACCCACTGCTGGATCTGACCTTGGCCTCCCTCGGAGCATTAAGCTGGGAAGTCACACCCCCTCCAAAGCCACAACTGTCCAAGGGACGACAGTCAACACCAGAGCAAGGTCTGTGTGGTGTGGAAGCTGCACTGTGCGGTACTGGAGGGAGGCTTCACTCTCCTTTCAAGCACGGAGCCAGGCCACGGTGGCCAGCTCTAGGTTTCCTGTCCCTGACTCTCCGTCCTCAGGGCTGGTGGCATCTGTTTAATTTCCTCAGACTCCAGAAGTTGCCCTGAGCCTAGAGGTGAAGTGCAGTGGTTTATTTGACTAAACACAGGGAAAGGAGTGAGGAGTGAGTGAGGGAAAGAAGGAGCCACAGAGGGTGCTGTGCACTGGCCCCTGCTGTGGGTGGTCGGCGCTCAATGCCCTGGGGATGCCAGAGCTGGCAGGGCCAGAGGGGCGAGTGAGCTGAGGTGTTCATACACCGACTCTGTCAGCCACTGGTGGGGGCTGCTCTCAGGGGGCATTAATTCCCCGGCCTAGCCCCACCTGGCTGGGGCAGGCCATGCCAGGAAAGACCTCAGGAGGGAGGGCAAGGGAGGGGGCTGCGGGTGGCTCAGCCTGTCCCTGCCCCGGCCTCCAGCTGGGCAGTGTGGAGACAGTTCTCTGTTCTAATGCTCCACAGGTTCCCCTCACTTCCCAGCTGTCATCTTTTCCTTGGTCACATGTCACGCTGGGGCCCTCACCCCTAAGCCCATGCTGAGCTCACGCGCTGCAGCTCTGCCCCAGCTCCCGGTGCTCCTGGTGCCGACGGCTGCCACCTCTCCTCCCGGGGATTGGCTGCCACTCGATCCCGCAGAGCCCCAGCCAAGAAACCTCAGTTCTTGTTTCTGGGTAATGCTTTTATCTCACAGTGCTCAGACCCTTTGGGGGACTATATTCACATCCGGTGGCTGCCATGACAAAGTGCCAGAGATGGAGCAGCTTAAACAGCAGAAGTTGATTTCCTGAAGTTAGGCTGGGGGTCTGAGATCAAGGTGTCTGCAGGGCGAGAGTTCCCTGAGGTCTCTCCCTGTGGGCACAGGGCCGTCCCTCTGTGTGTGTCTGTGTCCGGACCGCCTCTCCTCATGAGGACACCAGCCGTGTTCTGTCAGGGCCACCCATGTGACTTCGGGTTAGCTCAGCTACCTCTTTAAAGAACTGCCTCCAGATACAGGCACGTGCTGAGGGCCAGGGTGGGGGCTTGAACATCAACATGAATTTAGGAGGACAGGGTGCACCCTAACAGGGATGGTCTTTACTATCTCTGCGTCCCCACCTATGTCGTGGGCACAGGCCAGCTCGGGGGAGAACAGGTGGATGTGTCACTGTGAAGTGTGGCTGTTTAGTCCTGTCACACGGTTCTTTGTGGCCCAGGGTCTGGCCTGAGGAGAGGGTGGTATGGTCTGGGCTTCATATTCCAGCCTCTGGCCTTTCCAGGCTCTACCCAGATCCCTCCCCCACCCCCCCGGGGCTACTGCTGACCTGGGACTCAAGTCCCTCAGTCTGACCAGCTATCGCTGGCCTGGAGACTGACCCAGGGATGCAGGGGCACGGGCAGCCTATCCCTTTCCATCAGCCACAGCTGAATGTAGCTGGGCCCTCAGGACTCCTTACAAGGTGATGTACAGACTTGTCATATTTGCTTTTGGTCACTGAGTGCAGGGACAGAGCACAGCTGCCAACACCCAGGACCAGAGGCAGGTCACTGTCCAGTTTTCTAGCGCCACACTTTCCCCATGCCAGTGTCCAAGAGCCAGAACTTTCTGAAGGCATGGCCACAGGCTCCACAGAGGCCTGACTGGAGGCAGGAGGCTGTGGTTCTGAGGGTGTGAAGTTGGCAAGATAATTTTCACACATTATTTATAATGTTATCTTAACCGGAATATGGAGTCCACGGGGGTTGGAAGAAAAAGAATTCAAAGGCTTCCAGAAAGTCAGGCTTCATGGCAAAGAAGGGCCCAGCAGCATGTCTTTGAATGAAGAGCTCTTTGGCCTGGAGAGAGGAGTGTGCAGGCCTCTGGCTGGGGTGGGTCAGGGTGCCACCAGGACAGCTCCCCAAATCAGACTTGGGCCAGGTCTTTCCCCAGAACCTTCTGTAAAGGAGAGTGACAAGGGGTCCTCAAGAGAACTGCTTGGACCACCCCACAGAGGGGATCAGTGACAGCAGACCTGACAATTTGTGTCAAGGGACAGTGGGCTGTCCATGCTTTGAGAGAGCCATGCCGTCCACATGGCTATTCTTCCAAGGTAGCTGAGAATGTCACGTAGCTCTCTAGGTAGGCTCCTAATCAGGGTGGGCCAAGCTGGAACCACAAACAGAACACTGGCCATGTGCAACTATTAAACTATTTCAATGTCACAGAAAAGCCGTGAGACCAGAATATGTGGTTTACACATTTTAAGCAATAACCATTATAACCAAATTATAGGATCTTAAAGTAGCTCATATAAACCTGAAGAGCGCACACTGTAAATTACATATAATAGCCACACAAATGCTTATGGACGAGGCGCATAACATGAAGGCAGGAATGGGCAAGTGTAGGCAATAGGGAATGGTGGGGCCTGTGGCTAACTGGAGAACACATGATCCACCCAAAAGCATCCTGAGTAACAATGACACTATGCCACCAACAAGCACACCTGTGGGCACACACGGCACAGGGATGCCAGTTTGTGACTACTCTGTAGCCCAGCTATGGAATAGGGGACAAAGCTTGGAATTAGGAAGCAAACTTCAAAGAGTCTCCAGCCCATCGTACAGGGTTTTGACTGACCCTTCAGGTGATGCTTGATTCTGGACTGGAAATGGATAGTGGAGTTTAAATCATACCCACCCCCTTTTGAGACCCTGTCCTCTGAGTGGAGTCTGGAGCTAGAATTCGTTTTGCCTCTCTGAGGAAGGTGTAGGGAAGCCTGTGCCTTAAGGAGGAACCATGAGCAGTGAAACAGTAAGTAACCTTGCACATTCGACCCTGGAAGCAGCGTTTTGACATTTAGAGGCACAGCTTTTCTGTTCTGCCCTGTGCCAAAGGGGACTTGCTAAGGCAACTAGCCCATCTTCCATGGTCTGCATCACTGCAGAGACATTCTACAAAGTGGCCCTCTAGGCACCTTCCCTTAGACGCCTTCTCTTCTCTAGGGCTTTCCACATCTTCTTTCCAACCGACTGCTCCTCCACCCAGCAAATGTGGGGATTATGCTAGGGAGATGCAAGTGTGCTGGAGGCCCAGTCCTCCTGGCTTTGCTTCAATGAAGCTACTTTGCTCTCAGGTCCCACCTAGTAGAAAAGACGAAAACTCTGAGGCACAGGGATTGCATTTACCCTTTTTTCTCAGTTGGTGGTGGATGTGTTCTCTAGGGCTGCCATAAAAAAATGATACAAACTGGGTGGCTTATAACAATAGACATCTATTTTTTCACAGTCCTGCTGGCCAGAAGTCGAAGATCAAGGCTGTGCTCCCTCCACAGCCTCTAAGGGAGGAGTCTTCTTGTCCCTTCCCGCTCTGGTGCCCCCGGGGCGCCCCTTGGCGTGTGGCTGCCCCCTCCAGTCTGCCTTTATCTTCACTTGGCCTTTTCCTCTGTGTTTGTGTCTTCTCTGCCTTTTAGAAGGACATTTGTCATTGGATGTAGGGCCCATCTGGGTAAAGGATGATTTCATCTTGAGACCCTTAACTTGATTAGTCTGCAAAAGCTCTTTTTCCAAATAGGATGTTCCAAGGGTGAGGATGTGAAACATAACTTTTGGGAAGATGCTATTCAACACATGATAGGCATTCTTTGTGTCCTTTCAGCCCTTAATACCCTCCAAAATAAATAGAAATAGGAGTTTTGCTTTAAGCCGAAGTTCACTTTTCTCCCAGGGGGATGGTTCCCAGACATGGCTGCACCTATGAGAGAAATTCTGGAGGAACCAGGAAGGCTACTTAGTTTTCTGGAGAGGATATTTATGGAATTGGAATTTCCAACCCAAGTGGCCTTGGAAAACCAGGACCGCTGGCTCTCCTCTGTACATGGATCACCTCGTTTCCAGAACCATCCCAGACCACTAAGCTGGTGGTGCCGTGGCTAGAGGTATAGCACTCTGCCCCCAGGAGCTTATGACTTAGGGGATATCTCTTCCCTGACCCTGTCCCTCACCACTACAAGAGCCTTAATTTATTGTTCTCTAGCTTGGGATCATTTAAGGCAGCTAATTAAGGATGCCAGACTTGAAGGTGAACTGGGGCAAATCAAAGAATGTTGTGACTGAGTGTCTAGGATTTCAACTTAGATTGATAGGTGACCCAGCAGGGTCACCTACCATAGAGAAGAGAAGCAAAAAAGAAAAAATAATATGCTTATGTTTGTTTGGTCTCTGTATCTAATCCTTATCCTGGCAGAGCTGGGGAGGGGCAGAGTTAATAAAATCTCAGCAATTTCTGCAATTTGATTCTTTCTTTTGTTTTCTGAGTCTTAAGCTGTCACTCTCAGTAGAGTGCGGTAGCATCACAGCTCATAGCAACCTTTAACTCTTGGGCTTGAGTGATTCTCTTGCCTCAGCCTCCCAAGTAGCTGGGACTACAGGCACCTGCCACAACACCCAGCAATTTTTTTGTTGCAGTTGTCATTGTTGTTTAGCAGGCCCGGGCTGGGCTTGAACCTGCCAGCCTCTGTGTATGTGGCCAGCGCCCTACTCACTGAGCTACGAGCACCGAACCTGCAATTTGATTCTTAAAATAAAGTATCTGGGATAAACTGGCTTCATTTTATCCAGTTCAAGATGAAGAAGTTGCAAAAAGTAAAAGAGAAGCTACAAAGTACAAGATAGGAAAAATGAAAAATACAGTCATATTCCTTGGGGCTTTGCAAACACTGCTGGGAGTTAGATTGCAAAATTAAAGAGATTAACAAGCATTTCTGTTGAAAAAAGTGTGACATCTTGGGAAATCTATGGATGGAACTTCTCAGATTGAGCACTTGCTTCTCTTGGTTATTTTAGGGCCACAAACCAATTGGCAGAGTCTTTTTTAAAAGGTAAGCCCACCCTCACCCTCATATGTAGCTGGAGAGAACCTTCTGGAGGCTACTGCTGGGTCCTCCCAGTTGTTAGTCTGAGAACACCTGGGCTATGGTCCCACCTGTGTCCTCAAGGTTTTTGGCCCTGTTTCCTAGGAATGCCCATCTCCCATGGTAGTAAGGGTAGAATGAGGCCAGTCTGTGATCAGGGCAAACCCCCAGAGGAGACCATTACAAGGCTTACCTCCTTTCTGCTGCCTTTATCTACGCTCTTCAGCAGGAGTCTAGTTTCTGCCAAATGAGTCTGTGGACATGCAAATATTAAGCCTGGTCTCTGCCCTGTCCAGGGGAGGTCTGCCTACCCCATCTGGAAGGGGCTTCATCTGCAAGGGGAGTGTGGGGCCTATTATTGTATTTCCACTTCCCAACCCCCATGCAAACTGCTTTCCCATGTAAAAGAGAAATGGATGATTTTACATTCTGGCTACAGGACTCAAAACTTCTCCTTGTTAGACATTTAGAAAATCAAGACAAGCTAAACAGAAAGAAATGAAAATCACCTGTCATTTTTAGTTAATGAGAGTTAATATGGATTGAGCCCTTTATCTGTGTTGGTCACTGTTCTAAACCTTCACACAGATCAGCTAATCTTCCCAACAACCATGATGTAAACTATGATTATCCTCTTTTTATAAATGAGCATAAACGGGGGGCAGAGGGAGGAAGCTTATCCAAGATCACAGCTGTTTGGGGGGGAGTGTGGGTGTGTATGCATGTTCCCATTTTTTCATAATTAGGGTTATACTCTGTGCATTTCTGAATCTTGTCTTTTCTTCATTTAATATCATATCATACATATTTCCCCAAATTTTACAAATTCTTATTAATCATCTTTTTTAATGCCTGCATAGTAAACCATAATTTATATTCCTATTGTTGAACTTTTAAATCTCTTCCCCATTCCCTTTTCCTGAAAATTTTTTTTTTTTCCGCAGTTTTTGGCTGGGGCCGGGTTTGAACCTGCCACCTCTGGTATATGGGGCCGGCACCCTACTCCTTGAGCCACAGGCGCCGCCCTTTCCTGAATTTTTGTTTTTTGCAGTTTTTGGCTGGGGCTGGGTTTGAACCCGCCACCTCTGGCATATGGGGCCGGCACCCAACTCCTTTGAGCCACAGGCCCCGCCCTTTCCTGAATTTTTTAGTATGACTACAATGACTCTCTTTGTATATAAGCCTCTACATTGCTCATAACTTCCAAGGGATCAATTCCTAGAAGTTAAATCAGCGTGTCAATGGGCATGAGCTATCAGATAGCTTTCCAGAAGGAGCATACTGATTCACCTTCCATCACACGTGAAAACGCCTCCCCATAGATTAGCTGGTGCTACCTGTTGTCATTTCACTTTTGTGAAATAAAATTCATGCAAAATTCATGTTTTTAACTGTTTTCAATGGCTTTTAGTATATTCATAATTTTGTGCACCCATTACCTTTATCTCATAATTACAGAACATTTTCATCATCCCCCAAAGGAGCCTATCATTTTCAATCCCCTTATTCTTCAGGTCCTGCAACTACTAATCTGCTTTCTCTTTGTGGATTTGCCTATTCTGCACATTTCGTATCAATGGAACCAATATTTGCTTCTATTTTAATGTCTGTTGATTTGATGGATAGTATCTGCAAACAAGTGAGACAAACAAATGTTCATTATATTGCTCCTTTATTGAATTATTTGTTCATGTTCTTTGCCCATATTACTTTTGGGTGCTCTTTGTGTTTTTATTGATCTGTATGAACTCTTTACATATTAAGGTTGATAAATCCTTGACTATCATTGTTGCAGTTTTTTTTCTGCACCCAAAATGTTTTGATATGGATGATAAAGAGCCATCTGTGAAGTAAAAAGAATCCATAAAAGGCAAGGCAGAGCCCAGAGAGTATTTGGGCAGAGACTGGAGGTGGGAGGGCTTTGCGTGGTGGTATAATATGAAGACTGAAATTTTGTTGGATATGAGCCTTCAGAAGTTTCCTTCAGTGGCAGCTAATACAGTCATAGATTCGGCTCCTTGGGCCATCTCCCCAAATCTCTGCTCAGGCAGCTGTTAAGGGCAGGGGCCAGCCCTGCCTTGGGAAGCAGGTGTGCCCTGGAGCTGGGGACCTGGGCACCCAGAGGTATCTTTCTAGACTTGTGCTGGCCTCCCCTTCCCTGGAGAAGGTTAAATTGGCTTTCTCTTCTCCATTGCCTACCCTCAGGTTCTGGCACTTTCTTCCCCCACCAGGCCTCCCACACCTGCCTCCTGGAAGGCTGTGAGGTGGAACAGTAGTTTGTGGGCACTGAGGCGTTTCGTGAGCTGCTCAGCAGCCTGGAGTTTGCACCCATGCGTAGAAGATGGGCCCACAGGCCCAGTTTTCAGGAATTGTGTAGCCACGCAGAAGCCTTTCCTATACGTAGGAAATTAACAGGCCCCAGGAAAACTGGGGTTCCTGAGAAGAAGATATAAATGGCAATAGATTTTTTACTGTGAATGCACAAATGTTCCAGTGCACAGCAGATGCCAGCAACAGCCTGACCCTTAGCTAAATGTACTTTAAATGTACTTAACTTACTGCTTTGTTTAAATAACATCACCTCCCCCCACTCTGCCCATGAATGGCTTGGGGATCAAACCGTAATCGTGGCACTTTGGAAACTAAAAGGCAGATCCAATTTTATCACTCTGCCAGGTCCAGAGTTTGGGGGCCATTTCCCCTAGTGAAAGCAATGGCTGCTAAATTTGAGCTCTGAATGGAGGGGACACCTTAAAGTTGTGTGCTTGTGTGCTTGCACACACATGTGCACACTTGAGCACCCACTCTCCTGCAGACAAAGCCCACCTCCCCTTGTCAGGTGCTCAGAGGTGTCCTTAGCCCCAGGAAGGCTCAGACAAGTGTTGAAGGTCGCTATGGGGACAGAGTCCCTGTGGGGGCAGTGGCCCCAGAGGAGGGGCGTGGAAGTGTGCAAGGCCTGATGTCACCTTGTGCTTGCAGTGCTGGTGAAGGGCCAGGTCACCACCAAGTACTACCGGCTGCTGTCCCGGCGGGGCGGCTGGGTGTGGGTGCAGAGCTACGCCACCGTGGTGCACAACAGCCGTTCGTCCCGGCCCCACTGCATCGTGAGTGTCAATTATGTTCTCACGTAAGTCACACGTATTTGTTTCTCTCCTTGCTCTCTCTTCCTTCCCTGTCTGCATCGGATCACTCTGATAAACACCATGTCTCTCTCTCTTTCTCAAACTGTTCATTTGTCTCTTGTTTTGTTCTTTCTGGAACAATCTGGGAACCACTGGGAACATGCAAATGATCTCTATACTTGGTGGTGAGGGCCAAGCACTAGGCAGCAGTGGGAAGGAGGAGTGAGGAGCCCTGGCCGGGTGCAGCTTAGTGTCCATCACTGAGCCGGGTGAGGGGCGGGGGCAGGAGCGAGTGCCCCCATCTTGAATAGGATGCACGTTCCACATCGTGAGTTCAGACTCACTATCCATGTCCGCAGACATTTCCATGTCAGCATGGAAGACAGTGAAAACCTCCCGTTCTTCCCATCTTCCTATAGAGCCTGTTGGAAGTGATGTGAATATCTGGCCCCTTATGAGCCTCAGAAGGTCAAGTTCAGTTGCAATTACTTTTTAGGCCCTTAGAAACAATAGGACATAAATCTACCGGGAACTGTATATTGTCTCTGCCCACCACGGTTACTGTATAAATTTCCTTGCACCCAGCTCTGGCCGTACACTTGACTTGGAAGTTCCCCAGCCCCACCCTAGAAAAGGATCCTCATTCACTTTCCAAACGCAATGATGATATGGGCTCTAGGGTCTTTCACAGAATGACAGGCCGGTTCACTTTAGCAGTTAAGTGACTTTGGCAAAACTGTAAGAGAAGAAACTTTTAGCCTCTCAATTATTCTTCCTGAGCAGACTGTGTGGGCTGGTACTTGGGGCGCCCTCTCCGTCCATGAACATGACCCTGCTGAGTTGGCTCTTTAAGGTATAGATGGGCCCCTTATGTGAAAGTGGACAAAGCCAAGGCCAGGCTCCAGGGCCAGCAAGGACTCCCTTCTCTTGCCTTCCAGGGTGCCACAGGCATGTTGGTTGAGGGTAGACTTGATTAGGGTATTTCTGCCCTTTTCCTTTTTGCCTTGATGGTCTTCCTAGTGGCCCCTAGGAAATGTGTTTGAGGCTTTATGGGATTGGAGAGGGCTGCACTGACCTCCCTCTACCCTGCCAAGTGACACTAACCTGCTCAGCATTTCCTGGGTGCGCTAAGCCAGGGGCCACAGGTGGCTTCTGCAACAAGGGTGAGCTGGCCTTCTCTCACGTCTCATACACACCCACCTCAGAGAAATGATGCACTGGGGTACGAAGAATCAGTGTGCCCAGGGGATGGTGCCAGGGAAGCCACTCTACTCCCACTGTTCACTGGACATGACTTGTCCCACTCTTGCTTTCCAGGGAGATTGAATACAAGGAACTTCAGTTGTCCCTGGACCAGGTGTCCACTTGCAAGTCCCAGGAGTCCTGGAGGACCACCTTGTCTACCTCACAAGAAACCAGGAAATTAGCTAAACCCAAAAACGCAAAGATGAAGATAAAGCTGAGAACAAACCCTTACCCCCCACAGGTAGCGCTGTGTAGGATGCATCCATTTCCGGGGGTCAGGACAGTTGGCTACCACGAGCAGTGAGCCTCTGGTCGCACGGCAGGGAGCTCCCTGTGGGGGGAAGCAGGGCCCCTCGGGGGTGTCTTGCTGCAGGCTAGTGAGACAGCCTGGGAGGCTGCTGTCCAGGGGGCCAAGTCAAGTTTAGGGAAGAGAAGGCTGAATGAGGAAGGACAGCAGCCTGTCAGCAGGCACAGAAGTGTGGGTTAGAACACCCGTCCAGCGTCCAAGGTGCTTCCATTCCTTTTTAAAAGTGAAAACCTCCCTCCTCCTTCTTTGTTTTTTGAAGTAGTTTGTGAGCCCTTAGAAATGGCAAGTGTCCATGGTGTCTGCCTGGGGTGGGGACCTCCTTCTAGCCAGGCGGTAGGTCACTGAGGTGCTCCTTGCCATACCTGTACCTGTCCCCAGTGGGACCTCGAAGTGGTGGTGGGTGCAGAGGCAGGGCAGCCCTGGGATCTCATGGGTTTGGAAGGTGGCTTCCCGCCGGCCCCTTGCATTCCCTTCATCCACCTTCTTTGCCACACAGCAATACAGCTCCTTCCAAATGGACAAACTGGAATGCAGCCAGCTTGGAAACTGGAGAGCCAGTCCCCCCGCCAACGCAGGAGCGCCCCCAGAACAGCAGCGGCATTCAGAGGGCAGTGAGCTCCTATACACACCGTCCTATGGCCTGCCCTTCTCCTACCATTACGGACACTTCCCTCTGGACTCTCACGTCTTCAGCAGCAAAAAGCCAATGTTGCCGGCCAAGTTCGGGCAGCCCCAAGGATCCCCTTGTGAGGTGGCACGCTTTTTCCTGAGCACGCTGCCAGCCAGTGGAGAATGCCAGTGGCATTATGCCAACCCCCTAGTGCCTAGCAGCCCATCTCCAGCTAAAAACCTCCCGGAGCCACCAGCGAACACCGCACGGCACAGCCTCGTGCCAAACTACGAAGGTGGGTCCAGTTTGCACGCAGGGACGCAGGGAGGACTGGGGATAGGTGGGGCTGCAGCGGTGATGGTGGTGGGTGGCAGATGGAAAAAGAATCCTCACTCTTTAGGCAAACTTTTCCTTCTGCTTCGAAGTAGGGCTTGCTATGCTCTCCTGCTCTGGATGTAAACATGTCACAAGAGTAAGAAAGGACACACTGCATGCCTGGGGGACACTAGTGACAGTAGAAAGGGCAAAGGAAAACCAAATGTTTAGCCTACATATAATTCCTGGCCTCATTCATTCCCAAAAGAAGACAGTGATTTTCTTTTTTTTGCAGTTTTTGGCCGGGGCTGGGCTTGAACCTACCCACCTCCAGCATATAGGGCTGGTGCCCTACTCCTTTGAGCCACAGGCGCTGCCAAAACAGTGATTTTCAAAACCAGCTCCCCTGTGATTAGAATGCCAAGCTGTGTTGATTTTATAAGATGACTTTCTACCCCACCCTAAAATAGATATGATGGAGTCTGCTGGTTTTCTTCCCATGCCAGTTTTCAAAGTGCAGAAAATGTGGCAATCCATGGGATTAGGGACAGAAATGTTACTCACCAACCCAGGACAAATACCACAAACCCTCCAGGCCTCAGTTTCTTCCTCTGTAAAATGGGATCATAAGCAGTGTGATGTGTCTGCTCTAGGACATGGCACACAGGAGGGGCTCCCCAGCACATGCTAGTTCAGCAACGACAGACAGGAATGGCCTTTTTGCCTTCTCCTTCTGGTGGCCAGCAAGTAGATGTCTTCTGTGGAGGTGCCACTGGCTGGCTGCCTGGGGTACAGAGTTTTGTTTGCTCAGTGAACCAACCCCAGGCAGAGGGTGGAAGGTGGGGATTGAGGGTCAGCTGCAGGAATGTGACATCAGGGTGATATGCCCCCCCAAAAGAACTGCACCAGCCTCTACTAAAGAGGGGTTAAAAAGGAGAGCTCCCCTCAGAGCGTCCCTCCACCCCACCCCAGGTACACCTCTGCTTCCTGCTTTTGATGCAAAGCCCGGGAATCACTCTGCTCTGTAGCGTGACCCAATCTTAGATACATTTCTTCTCCAAATCTGAGAAGAGGGATATAAATCATGGGAGACATCTGACCCTCTTAGAGATCACTAGGACATGTTTTTCTGAAGTAGCCAACTTAGAAAAGACCATACTAGTGGCCAGGGCGGTGCCTTTTGGGCTGGGCCTGTCCCCAGAGCCACTGATTGTTATATCTGAACCTCCAATACTCATCAATGCCTTGGGTCCCTCCAGAACCAATAAAGGGATTTTGCCAAACACTCAAGAAAAGAAAGACACAGGAAAGGGTTTTGATGACAGTTGAAAATATTATCCACTTGAGATTGGAATTTGAATCATTTTCTGTGTATCTGGAAGTTGCCTTATAAGATGTTGCATAATGTTTGACTTTTATTGCTATTTTAAAAGTGAAAGAGGTTAATAACCACTTGTCATTACTTTCATAAAAAATAGTGCTAATTGGAGGCAATTTGTGATCAATTTCCTAGTCTTTTCTGATATGAAAGTCAAAGAGTGTCATAAGGTAAAAAAACTAACAGCCCCCATAACCTCAAGGAGCTACTTAATTTCAGGCATCTAGTCGAGCAGGGTGGTTCTTTAATTGCGATACAGATCAGGGTGGTTCCACCCCCTCCACTCTGAGGGGTAAACACATATTGGGGGCAGAGCCCGGCCCTCTAAAGCGAAGGCCCCTGGTGGCCACTAGACCCCTGTGGCCAATCAGTAGCCACTAACCCCGTGTGTCTGTTGAGCACCGAAAGGAAGTAAGCGCTTCATCTGAGACACGGCACCAAAAAATTATAAAAAATTTAAAACGCATTAAATCCCCCAGCTATTTTAAACATTGACTACACACTGAAATAATATTTCGGACATGTTGCATTAAGTGTACTATTTAACAGGAATTCCACTTGCTTCTCTTCACTCTAATGCGTTCGCTAGCACATTTCAAATGGCACCCTGCGACGGTACAGCGCTGGACGGGACCGCGCTGGGGAAGGGTGACGACTGCCGCAAGAGCGCGTGGGTGGCGCGGGCAGCCAGGGGTGGTGGCCCTCCACTCCGCCCCGGGCGGTGTTGCTTTGGCCGGGCCCCTTCCTCCCCCCGTGCTAGGGTCTCTCTAATGTGTCGCCTGTCCCCGCAGCGCCCGCCGCCACCGCCGTGCGCAGGTTCGGCGAGGACACCGCGCCGCCGCCGCCGAGCTTCCCAAGCTGCGGGCACTACCGCGAGGAGCCCGTGCTGGGCCCGGCCAAGGCCGCCCGCCAGGCCGCCAGGGACGGGGCGCGGCTGGCGCTGGCCCGCGCGGCGCCCGAGTGCTGCGCTCCGGCCGCCGAGCCCCCGGGCGCGCCGGCCCAGCTGCCCCTGGTGCTGCTGAACTATCACCGCGTGCTGGCCCGGCGCGGGCCGCTGGGGGGCGCCGCGCACGCCGCGCCCGGCCTGGCCTGCGGCCCCGGCGGCCCCGACGCGGCGCCCGGCGCGCTGCGGCCCCGGCCCCCAAGCCCCGCCGCCGCCTCGCCGCCCGGAGCGCCGCTGCCCCACTACCTGGGTGCCTCGGTCATCATCACCAACGGCAGGTGACCCGCCCCGCGCGGGGCCGCCCGCACGGGGAAGCCATAGGCCGGGCCCTCCCGGTTCCTGCTCGACGACGTCCGCCAGGCCCCGAAGGGGCGCGCTGCATGTGCATGATGTAAGTTAATTTATACAGAGACGACTATTTTAATAGGACTCCGCAGCAGACTTCTAGATTTTTACCGTAGATGCCACAGACGCCGGCGCAGAGGACTGAGCCCACGGAGACGCGGCCTGGCGCGGGGGAGAAAGGACCTCCTGGCTTTTGTTCTCCAAGATCTGGGTTTTCTGAAGGGGCAGCGCTGAGCGTCCCGACGTCCCCCGTGTGACCTCAGTGTACCCATCGTTGGGGGGAAGGGGACAGTTTTCCTCCCGGTGAAATCAGACTCACCTGCGTCTTGCCTTGTCCTCATGCTCCATTATGGCCCCACTGGGGGTTTTAAGCAGTTTCAACTCCGCAAATCTCCTCCCCTCTGCGGAGGAAACCCCACTCTGAGACAGCTCTTCCCGGAGGAAGTCTGTGTCCGCAGCCCTTGTAGGTTCTTGGGTAAAGGCAGAATGTGATTAAGTCCCATGAATAGACAACAACGCCACTGTCCTTAAAAGGCATTCATGAGTCTTGTTAATTTTTTTTTAACTCCTTTTTCAATACAAAAATTAACAAGCCTAGACTAAGGATGGGGTGAACATGCAATTTCATTGTGTGAACACTGCGCTTCACTAGTACAGTAACACGCTCTGACTGCCCCCTAACCCCTGTGAACTCTTGATAACACCAAGAATAGCACCTTCCCAATATACTGATAGGCATTAAATGCAAAATAAGTATATACAGCCAGAGATTTTATGAGAATGACCCTGTCAAGTTCAATTTCATGGCAAAATGCTTCTGGCCCATACAGATCTGTAATTCACTAGGCTTGTTGTTTGTTACAAGTAGTGCTAATAAAGTTAGTTAAATTGCATGTGCAATATGGAAAACTGTCAATGGGCTGCACCTTGTGTAAGAAAAACGTGCTAAGGGGATGTAATGAAAACGATGTATACATTTTAAGCATTTTCTCCATAGCAAGGAAACGCCATATGAACATGCCATGTAACAGGGAAACAAAATCCTTTCATAAAGCACCAGCAGTGTTTTAAAAATAAACTTCTATTAATTTTTGTTCCATAGTTTTGCTTAAAGATCTCACCACTTAAAAATCCTATCATAGCTCTGAACTGGATGGGTACATTGAACTTTCAACTTGTCCACACTATGAACAGGCATCATTTTGGTGCTTCTTCAAAAGCGGTTTATTTTAGGAAATGATTTCCAAGCTTTCGGAGTAGAAAGAGGTTTTCACAAATGTTTTAAAGTCATCATTCTAGAATCAAAGTACCCCCTACACTGACTGCTCTCAAAATGTGAACAGATCTTTTGGCAGCCCTGTGTCACTTGCTGAAGACCCACGTAATTCCTATGGGGTGTTGGTTGGCTTTATGTCATGAGTTAAAATTTGCAAATTTGGGAACATGTGTCATGCAGTGAAAGGATGGATCGCAAGAAGAGATGCACTCACCTCTCTACTGCACTTAGCTATACCTCATTCACAGCTCTTTGGGAGAGTGTCGTCACACAAAATAGGCCTAGGGCTTATTTCTTATGTTCATGAGTCTCATAATTAAACCATGATTCTTGGAAGGTATAGGTTTTATTAATAGGAGGTATCACCAATATTTTTCAATAAAGTACCACAAAATGCTTTTGTGTCTATCTTGTTATTAACAATGAGGGCTGTATTTTGTAAATACAAATCATGAAAGCAATCAGAGGATGTTAATAAAGGTTGCTGTTGAGAAAAAAGAGCCCATTATAAATTTACAAATGATAATGTAAATAGGCTTAACAAAGTGTATATGTACTTGAAAAATAAGATGTGTGCTAGGGAAAACTTCCTTATCTAAACAAACACCACAGTTTTCATAGCCTAGAATGTGAAGGAAGATTCTTACATAAGCTGGCTTCAATGTAAGGTTAACAGAGCAGTTACTATGGCAACCTAATATTGTTACCTTCGTCTTCAACAGTCTGCACATTTTAGCTGGGGATATCGTTTCTTGACTTCTATGAGGCTATGATGGGGGAGAGGAAGAGTTTTAATAAATATATCTCTCTTTCACAAAAAAGAAGAAAAAAAAATTGTAGTGGGCCCTAACATGTACCATGTTGACAAAAATGCCACATCAAATGGATTTGAGAAATAAGCCCAATTCAAGACTGGCCCTCCATGGGGCCTCCCAGGGAAAGGAATTCCTTTATGTTCTTGGAAGCCCTTTTCTAGAAAAGCCATTCCATTCATACCTTTGTAAAGACGTGAACTGGGTGTGAAGGGCAGTGCTGAGGAAATCTGTAAAAGCCTGTATTTTCTGCCCCTTCACCCCTCCCCCTTTTATCCTTTTAAAAGTCCCATCAGCCCTGCCTTCCTCCTCTCCACCCAAGGGAGGCTTAATACAGTCAACAGACCCTGTGTAAGTGACCTAGGTTTTAATTTATTGGAACTGTAAGACAATTAAAATAGGCTGTGTGGACTGCTATAGATAAAAGGGAATTTTAAGAGAACATTTTCAAATAAATGCCATTGGATTATAGTAGCCTGAAATTTAAGTGAATTTGGGTTATTTACACTTGATCTTGACAAAAGGTTGAGAAGTGATGAATTTGGGTTATTTAAAATGTATTATTCAAACTGTTCCTAAGCTGAAGTAGGATATGCATATAAGGCTTAGATTTAGGGGTGGGGGGGCCAAGACACAAAGTCAAGCATATTTCACAAAAGAATAAAAAATAGCCTAAAAAAGCAGAATCTAGAAGTTGTTATGTTAAATTTATTTCTCAGTAAAAAGGTTTTTTACTATTGGGTTTTGTGAACTTTCATCCTTTGGAGTAATAAGATTTCTCTTTTGTATGATGAATAGCGTGCACCAAAAAACCAAAAAAACTTGGTTTCTTAATATTTACAAATACATACATATTCCATACTATGTAAAAACACTATTTATTTTGTAAAAATCTGTTTAAATATGAATAAAAATACTCAAACCAAAAGTAGTCGCCTATTTTTAAAAATGAAATTTGTGGTGAAAAGAAAGAATGAGCTCAAACCATACAGAAAGTCTTAAAAGTTTATTTCAGAAAGACTTGCTCTTTGTAGGCATTGGTTTAAAGTGATTTTTTTCAGTGGCATTCTTTGAAAAGCTAGAAATGCAAACATTTATACTTTATTTCAAATATGCACAGTAATTAACCAGGAATAAGGACTCTCCATTTTTTTGCCTATTGGGAGCAAGTAGATCTAGGGAATGTGAGCCTAGGACACTCCATTTTGCACTCTGAAACTGCTGGGTGAGGCTGGCTTTCCTCCTTGTCCCCAGACTCCAGGGTGAGGAAAGCTGTGCTATATACGTCAGAGGCAGTAAGACCTCCAGACACTGCACCCTTTGACCAGGTCTCTCCCAGCTTGTCCTATGCACCCACCTCTAACCCACACATCAGTCAGGCTCCTGGTTCCAGCTCCCACATCAGGTGACATCAGTGTGCTATAGGGAAACCCACTGATGATTTTTGGTCAGATACAAGTTCTTCTTCTTTCCATCATGCCCTGCCAGCACTCCTGATGCTAAGACGCGCTATTTGTGTATGGGAAGCCACAAGAAGCTCGGTGATTGCTGTGTCCTATTTTAGGGAGCACGTCCCCAGAGTAACCCTGAAAATCTACCAGCCCACCTCTTGCCAAAACACTATAGACACTCACCCCACAGCCTCTTAACTGAGGGATAAATAGATCTTTTAAAGTACATACCCATTCTGAGTTTAATGGCCTTGTTTTAAAGATTATGCATAAAGAAATCCAATGTTTCCATTAAGACTTTTAAAGCTCCTTGAGATGATAGATGGCGGGGTACAAAAATGGCCCAAATCCTAGAGTGAGGCGCAGTAGGCGGATGGGTTTCCCAGGCACTAACAGCTAGAGGTAAAATGCCTTCATTCAGCTATTCTATGTGAAGCAAATTTCAAGGTTTCTTTGGTTTATGGGAGGCAAAATCAGGTTTATGGAAACCACAGCATCTGCTTCAAGGTTATTTAGTCTCCCTCAAGACAACTGGGTCTCCTGCTCGAGGAAGAACAGCCTATTAGGAAGCACAGGGAAAAAGCAGCGTGCCCTGAACATCTCCGTGTCCTTTGACGTGGCCACACTTCATTAGTTTTAATTTGCAGAAAGGAAATTAAATGATAACATTTTTCCCAAAGCAAAATGTCCAGAATAGAACTTCAGCTTAAAACAAAACATAGCATGTTTTTCATTAAATAACCCCCTAAAGACATTCCAAAAGTAATGATGGCAGCTCTGAGAGATGACTTGTCTTACATTACAAAGTTTGAGCAAAGTTTGAGAAATGAAACTTGCATTGTTAGCCTGAAGATCTTTGTCCCTGATGATATTTTGCAGACGCCCTCTCAAGGGTGAGTCCCTTCTGTAATTTTAGGGTAATGTGGACTTTTATTTAAACTTGTCACTAACTCCAAAAGAAGACTCGGCATTTAGGAGACAGTAATTTTTTTTTTAGAAAAATAATTCTAATTGAAGCCTTATTTGCAGAAATTGCTTTTAAAGTTACATTTCAAAAAACAAATACATATTGAGTTGGTGTATTTTACTAAACATGTCTTTTTTTTTTTTTTTTCTTTCTATGGGGCTGTGCCTGGCTAAAGGTAGGCAGATTTGACACCAAAACCCACAAGTTTCTGGAATTAGCCTGACAGAGTAAGACCTGGATAAAGATGATACTAAGTTTACAATGAAGGAATTTTGTTCAAAGCTGAAAGCTCTTGCAAACTTTCTTTCCAGTAATTTCAGTTGAGACTGGCAGGAAGAGAGAAAAGTGGACAAAAACTCTCCTTTTAAGGCTGAAAAGTAATGGGTGTGATTCATAAGTTCAACAGAGATAGGAATTACATGGAAAAAGCATGGAGTACATCTGGAAATAGCAAATGTATATCAAAAGGCTTCCTTTCTTTTGTTCTTCCACGGAGACTTTGAGTGCATCAGATTTTGACTGTCTTAATGCTGTGTCTGTGTGTGTACGCTCCACGCGCATACGACTCGCGTGCACACACACACTCTTTCTGAGCTAATGGTATTCAGTACTGATGATGTTTTCTTTCTTGGCAAAATAAGGACTAGCGAATGAAAGATAATGACTTACAAATAAAATGCCATGTACAAGTATTCTACATTCTGTGCTCTGCAAAGTCTTGCAGTGCTCCCCATTTCAAAGTGAACGTGAAAATGGCTTAAAAGCCCCAAATCTTCCCTTGCATGTGGTGCGAGAGTGAGACTTCATCTCCAGCTGTCAGGGCCGAATCATCCACCCCCTCAACCAAGCGATGCCTCACCAGTGTTCTCAGGATCTTGAGCTTGACACCCTCTCCTCACAATATGCAGTAAATTTAAATTCTCATCAAATAATATCAAAGTACTTAACTGATTCCTCTACAAGTTGCTGTAACTTATCAGCTGGGTATATCTCCGAGGTCATTTAGACACTGTTATTGGAGCATACCACCACCAGGCGGAGAATAACTCCTGGAAGTCTGTTTTCTCTTTTCCCCGTTAACAAAATAAATAAATAAAATAATGACTAAGTGTTCATGTGTGTTCTTATAGGAAAATCCCTCCCTAGATGCTAACAAACGGTGATACCATCATTCCTCTCTAATTCATCGCTGGCCTGGGCTTGAGAGCATTTTTTGATTTGCTTTTTAACAGTCTAGGGGTAAAGGTCTCCACTACTGGGGAAATATTTCAATTATTCCACTGATATTTCCATGTAACTCCAGCCCCACCCCACCCAATAAACATAAGTGATTTCACACCTACAGGAGGGCTTTATCTAAGTTAAACCTTCCATTCCTCAACCCTCTATCCCAGAGCCTCTTCAAACACCAAATAAAATGACAAAATGGACATAAAAAAAAAAAACACCCCCAAATAATTAACACATGAAAAAGTTAACAAATGACTTGGAGTAAGAGAAACTTCACCTACACTCTACACTCTACCTTGAGTTTCTAGATGGGCACGGCCAGGTGCAGGATGGAGGCGGAATGCTGGCTGAGGTGGCTCCACACCCAGCCCTGACCCAAGGCAGCCCCGTGGCGTCCTTGCCCACTGCCCATGAGCTGGTCCTGTGAGTCAGGGCAGCAGGCCCAGGCCACCCTCCGGGCCCCAGGGCCTAGCGCTGTTTGGGGAGGATGAGGTTTTGCAGCATGTCGAAGGAGTTCCCGTCAGGGTGCACAGTCACCACCTCACCGCCCTCCTGATGGACCTGAAGAAAGCCAGAGTCATCCAGGCCGACTATGGACACCTTTGGGCCCTCCGTGCTTCCCAGACGGACTTGCTGACCACTGAAAATGAAGAACAAGGGCAGTCACTGGGAAGTGGAACAGAATGACTGGGACAATTAATCAACTCATTATCCATTCTCAAAGGAGAAGGGACTGGGGGTGCTGGGGAGAGCGCTGAGGCTCACTATGGTTAAGGCACAGCCAGCCTGAGCTCTGACTTTTTCTGGTCCTATGTGAATTGTTTTAATAACTACTAAAATGGCTGGGGGCGGGGGATGGGGAATGGCATCTGCGGCTCAAGAAGTAGGGCGCTGGCCCCATATACCGGAAGTGGTGGGTTCAAACCCGGCCAAAATTGCAAAAAAAAAAAAAAAAGAATTAAAATGGCCGGGGGTGCAAAGTGCAACAAGGGGTCGGAATTGCTTCCCTTGGCATCACTCCTCTGAATTCTGATCACCTGTGACGATTCTCGAACCTTTCTTCCTCACCCCCGGCACTTTCACCAAACGCTGTCCAACTCTCTGGGTTGTTTTTTTTTTTGCTCTTGGGCTGAGATGGCAGTGGTAGTGGGGAAGAGGCTGAGTTGATTAAGAAAAGTTTTTTTCTTATAGAAGTTGGATAGCACCAACTACAAGTGAAACCCATTCTGTTCTACTACTTTTGAGTTATTTTCCAAATGGACCGGTTAAGTTACATCCCTCTCATAAGTTTTCAAAGTGTAGAATTTTTCCTCCCAAATTTTTATTTTGAAGAATCTCAAGGCTACTGAAAAGCTAAAAGAATAGTATAATGAATTTATACTATTCTTATCTTCACACTGAATGATGATATTTTCCGTATTTGCTTTCTCTCTTCTGCCCCCTACACAACTTATTTTTGCTGCATCATTTAAAAATAAGTTGCAGGCTCCGCGCCTGTAGCTCAGCAGCTAGGGTGCCAGCCATATACACCAGAGCTGGTGGGTTCAAATCCAGCCTAAGCCTGCCAAACAACAACAACTACAATCAAAAAACAGCTGGGCATTATGGCAGGTGCCTATAGTCCCAGCTACTTGGGAGGCTGAGGCAACAGAATCGCTTAAGCCCAAGAGTTTGAAGTTGCTGTGAGCTGTGATGCCACAGCACTTTACCCAAGGTGATACAGTGAGACTTTGTCTCAAAGAAATAAATAAATAAGTTGCAAACATCCTGACACTTATGCTTAAATACTTTATCATGTATCCCCTGAGAATAAGAAGGATCTCACATAAAACCATAATATCATTATCGCCCCTAGGAAGTTCAATCCTGATAAAATAACACTGTCTAACATACAGTCCACTGTCCCATCAATATCCTTTGTGGCTATTTTTTCCAGAATCTAATTATGGGCCACACATTTCACGTAGTTGTCATGCCTCTTTAGTCTTCTTTAATCCCAAACAATTCTCTCGCCTTCGTTTTGTTTTGTCTGTCTGTTTGTGGACTCTGACATTTTTGGAGGGGACAAGCCTGCTGTTACACGTCAGCGGCTCTCAAATCCAGCTGCACGAGAATTCCCTGCAGCATTTGTTAAGATGCAGAGTACCAAGCCCTAATCCTCAGACTCTCCAATTTAGAAGGCCACAGGTTGAGGCTATGGCTGCTGCCTGGGGATCTCACTTTGAGAACCCTGGTCATCTAGACTGTTCCACAGTTCAGATACTGTCTAATTGTTCCCTGACAGTTAGATTAAACTGATGCTAAACTCTGTTGTGATGTTGAGTCCTTCCCACCACATCCTACCAGGAGGCATGAGACGGTGCCCCATTCCTAGCCAAGCTAACTCGCTCAAAGTGGAATCCACTAGGTTTCTCCATCAGATAGGACAAAAAGAATTCTCAGGCCCCAGTGCTTAGTTCCTCATTTTAAGATACTGAACTACCAACTTAGTAAAAGTACTGACCTGTGTACCCAATATTTATAATAAAGGGGAAGAACGGCACTGGGCCCCTGGTCCTGAAAGGTGTCCACCAGTTTCTCCAGCACGGTCACAGTTCTAGCAATGAGATGATCAGCTCTTAGCGGCTTCAGTTCCGTCTGGTGTTGTTTGTTGTATTCCAAGACGAGGTCATTGATGCATATGGTAGGGTTGCTGTTAGTCACGTTGAATCCACAGCCTGGACGTAAGCAAACAACTGAAAAGAGTGAGCAGCCCCCCATACTGACGGCATCACACATTTCTCACCAACACCTGGAAAAAGTTATCTTTTTTTTGTTTTTTTTTTTTTTTGCAGTTTTTGGCCAGGGCCAGGCTTGAACCCACCACCCTCGGTATATGGGGCCAGTGCCCTACTCCTTAAGCCATAGGCGCCGCCCAAAAAAGTTATCGTTTTCACCGTCAATCTCCCGCTCCCTCATCCTCATTTCAGCTCCACTGTCTCTGGCTACTTGGACAGTGATTTATATCTTGAGGCCATCTTCCTTTTCCTCCTTCCTTTCTTATTCTTATTCGAGCTGGGACAATCTCAACTTTATTGCAAATAAGAAGCTAGAGAGAAGAAAGCAATATTTGGTTCAAGTTAATTAAACAGAAGTGATTAACAGACAGATTTCTCAGTGTTGCTTCTGAAATAACACGTCCCCGGGCTAGCCACGAACCACAGCCCTGCACTCAGCTCACCGAGAATAAAATCTCTTAGTTCTCCTACTTGAATAACAGGGCACATACTTGAAAACAGAAAATTGTATTCAAGACTTAAGAAATAAACTCCGGATTCAGAGATTTCAAACCTTGGTCATGGCATGACCCCAGAACACATCTTTTAGTAATTTCTCCTTGGAAGTCTTTGGTGCTAAGGTTACACGGTTGGCAAGGAGCCAACTCATGTTCAGTGGCTCTTTTATGGGCTCCTGAGCTGAGGCTTCATGAGAGTGAGTTACCAGAGGTGGCGTCTGAATAGGCTGATGTGCGCTGTTACTTTATCCCCCCTTCCTCTTGGGGGAGGTCAGCATCTTCAGAGAAGCCCAAGCTCAGTGCTGGGCAGGGCAGGTCTCCAATAAGAACTGAGACAGTGCAGTTAGAGGGCAGTAAGATTACCATGTTTCCAGTGCCTTTAAGGAAAAAAAAATTCTCCTATATTCTCCTCAAACACAACAATGACATTTGGAATAACACTATTCTACCAGTTTCAGTATAAAGGGAAGCACTGACTAGCCTGAGATTTTTATTAAAAAAAAAATACTGGCTATTAAAATACAAAGCAATAGTTACATCTGGAAAAAATAAGAAACTATAGCAATAGGACAGAATTTGCAGTTATCCATTTGTTCATTCTTTGAACAGTACGTATGGTATCTGAAGTGCCTATTGAATGTAGCGCTGAATGGCTATATAGTGCTGAACAATCTCCCTTGTATTCGGAAAATTAAAATTACTAGGGAGAATAGCAACATTGACTACCACGGACTTAGGCTGTGCTGGTTCCAAGGACCAGAGAGCACCCTCCTGCTGGCTACTCTGAAAGCTTCCCCAAAGACTGCACCCCCAACACCCCTAATCCACGGCTTTAAGAATTGAATAAAAGCTATGGGTTCTCCCCACGGGAGAATACTTCATCCCTGCTCTGAAGATGACATTCTCTCTGAAGCCATCCATGGGCCTCCTTGCTATCTGTGGAGTCTGCTTAGGAACCTCTCATGTAAAGAGAGGAAACAGAGCTTTGAGGGTAGGAAGCAACTTGCCCAGAGCAATACTTCAGCTGTTAGCAGAACTGAAAACGAGCCTTGTATTCTCTGGTCGGTACTTCCAGCGCAAGGTCACGTGTTTTCTGCCTCCTGTTGATTTCTGAACTCCAATTAGATCTCACGAGGCATAGCAAGGAGGCTGATGGTGGATGAACAGAGGCCTATGAGCTTCTGAAATTGCCTCTGAATCCATCTCCTTGTCTGATTTGGATGTGCAGGGAGAAACTGAGATTCTCTACCCCACCTGAACCAGCCTGGAACTTTTTCTGAAGGTTAAGGCAGCAGCTCCAGCATGACCTGGGATGGTCTGGTTAAGGATGTAAGACACAGGACAGCTATCTTAGAAATTAAATGTCTTGGTTGGCCACAGAGGCTCACCCTTGTAATTCTAGCACTCTGGGAGGCTGAGGCTAAAGGATAGCTTGAGATCAAGAGTTTGGGATCAGCCTGAGCAAGAGCAAGATCCCATTTCTGTAAGAAAATAGAAAAATTAGCTGGGTATAGTAGCACGCACATACAGTCCCAGCTACTTAGGAGGCTGAGGCAGGAGGATAGCTTGAGTCTAAGAGTTGAAGACCAGCTAATATAGCAAGGCTTCCTCTCCTTGAAGAACAGAAAATTTAGCTGAGCATGGTACATGTGCCTGTAGTCCCAGCTCCTTAGGAGGCTGAGGTAGGAGGATCAAACTTTGTGCTCGAGAGGTTTGAGGTTGCAGTGAGCCGTAACAATGCCAATGCACTCTAGTCCAGGTGACAGAGAAAGACCCTGCTTGTTTGTTTTTTAATGAACTTTCTCTTCTTATTACAGAATGACACATTAAATGTTTATTTTCACCATTTCAAATTCAATGAGAAGCAGGAGTGTGGAAAGGTGTAAGAAAATGCCTATTTGATGTGAAACCAACGTGGAGGTTTCCGTGGTCACAGAGAGGAAATGCAGAAGCACCTCGAACCCATCTGGTCCACTCTATAAACCACACCATGCTGCATAACTACAAGGCTCCAAGAAAAGGCAATTTCATGTTATAATCTGCTCCCACCAGTGTAGGCGTGCATAAACCATTTTTATTGTTATTGTTTTATTAATCTAAAAATGCTGGGGGAAAGGTTTTAAGAACTTACCAATAAGTATATAAAATGTTTCTCCCATAAGCGTTGAATTAACCAAAACTCCACCAATCTTCATGAGGTCACTGTAATAAATGTCGTTTGGCCACTTCACCCGTAAGTTGATGTCCTAAAGGAGAATCTGCACATTAGCTGGGCAAGCACAGCACACAGAGGCCGGGGCGAGGTCACTGAGCCGGCAGTAGGACGTGCAGAAGCTTAGGGAATACGACTCCGCCGCTCTCCTTTTTCAGATGGTGAACCGAGACTATCCAATAGTGAAGCGCCTCTCGGCTAGAAGGCGAGTGACCAAGAGGATGTGCCCACACAAACCCAGCGCTCTCTCCCACCCCCACTGTTTCTCATCATCCAGAGCACCCTCTGAAGATGTCTACCTTGGGAATGAAGTTCATTATCTCAATATCAATGACAATCCCTGCCATGGAGTGCCTAACGTGTGCAGGACAGAGGGCCGGGGTGGGGGAGAACAGCACTCCTAGGGGTCCCTCCCTGTAAGGAGCTCAAGCTTGAGAGGCAAAGACACCCTGAATGAAGCAATGTCATAAAAGGCAGGTAGCAGTGTCTCAAGGAGAATGTCACAAATCTGGAGGAAGAATTTGTTACCGAGGTACTAAGGAAAGCCTCAGAGGACTGCCGACGGTCAGCTTGGGGAACAGAATGGACTTGTCACATTGGCTCACTGCCCTCCATGGGGAACTCTGCCTGTGACCCGGTCACAGTAGGATGGACCAAGAGTGGACTCTGCCTCAGGCTAGGGCAACCATGCCTCTGCCTAACCCCGTGACTCTGAGGTCGGGACACAAACCAGGTTAGACCAAGTAATGGCTGGAATTGCCAGGTCTGTTACACCTGGGGATGGCAGCCAGGCTGTGTCACAAGCATGTGGGAAGCTCATGTGAACTGTGAGGCTGGAAGGGAGACACTTGGTAAGAAAAAAACAAGACAAGAGAGTAGCTGATGGCCTCCAAATCCCACGGGGCTGGTCTTCCCAAACTGTGGGCTGAGCGTAGCACCAGGCCCCATCTCAGAACCTGTCTGTATGTCACTTGTACTAAACCCATTTAACAGAGGAGGAAACTAAAGCTTGTAGAGGTTCCGTGGCTGCGTGAGTTGACACTGCTTGGAAATGGTAGAGCTGGGATTCAAACCCAGGGCTTTCTGACATCTAGCCTAGGGAACCAACACTATGCTATGCGGCCTGTTGCTCCCATGAGACCCCCCTTCTCTCTTTCCAACAGGCCTTAGTACCTCAGCCATATAGAGTACATTTCTGCTCTTTGGAAGCCTACCTTCCCTAGCACAGCAGTTTAGGCTGAGAGAAAAAACTCAGGAACAGGGGGACAGGGGAAGGAAAGTCTAAATGAAACCCAGGTGCTCACAGTAACCCTTAACTCATAAGGAACTTCATGTTTCCTTTTTGTCTAGAGTAGGGGTTCTCTACTGAGAGGAAGGCATTTGGGAATACCAGGTAGCTTTCTGGTTGTCACAGTAATGCTGCAACACATCTTCTAAGCCATAGGACAGCCGCTTACAGACACAATGTCAGGGACACAAATATCCAGAGTGCCAAGGCTGCGGAGCTCTCATCTAGAAAACCTATAACTTGGGGACTGTAGCCTCTGCCACTCTCCCCAACTCCCTCTGCTTCTCCTCTCCACCTTCCCTCACACCCCCCGGACCCACTACAGCAACAAGAGAGCAAGTCCCTGGCTCTGCAGGAGGATGTAGACCGGTTCCCCAGGCCAAGACACGCTGCTCCCCTCCACCGGCAGGAGCTTGTGGCCCCACACTTGGCTCTCACTCAACTTTGCATTTCTAGATCTAGTTCATTAGTTAGATGATGACATGTCGGGCTCTCAGGCAAGTAAACAAAAACATCTATTCCAAGAAGAAGGTCCTGTACTTCGTTTTCATTTTCTCATTTATTCCAACAGCCACTGCAACCTTCCCAGGGGTAAGGCACCAAGGTAAGTAATGTGGGGCCCAAAACAAAATGAATCCTGCTCCCAAAGAACCAGTAACTTTGCAGGAGACAGACCAGGAACACGGGTCACTCTGCTTCAAAGCCACATGTGGTCAACACCAAAAAAGAGGTCTAGATATTTCAAGTGCTGCACAGTCTTGGAGGAGAGAGCTGGAGGTGGCTGGAGCATTCAGGGAACGGTATTTGCGCTGAGCCTCAGAGGACGAACAGCATTTCAAGAAGCAGAGAGTGGGAGCAGGGGGTGAGGGTGAAGGGAGGGTGTCCCTGGAGGCAAAGGACTTCACAGACAGAAGGAATAGTAGGAATGGGAACAGGTAGCCCCAGGCCGGCTCTGGAAGAAGTGCAAAGGGTTTGGGTGACACTGTGTCGGGTCTGGGGAAGCCGGACGTGATTTGTGTGCTGATGGTGACATCTGGCTAGGGACAAGTTGGGGCCCTAGTGAAGACTGTAAGAATAGCAAATGCCATACAATCAGGGCCCATTTCAACTATCTAGCAGCTGTACTGTGTAAGATAATGGTGCTATGTTAAAAATAAATCCAGTTCAGAACCACAGTCCCACCATACAGGTAAGGCTAGGGCAGCCGAAGAGGAAAGCGGAACTTTGGTGGGAGCTTCTTATGGAGAACAGGAGCCCAAGTACAGCTGGGGACGAGCTACCCACCTCCCATCCCTCAGCCCCCAGGGCCTGGTACAGCCTCTGCAAGCAGGGAGGCCAAAAAGCTACTGAGTTAGCCAGTGAGGCTCAGGGTCAAAACCAAAGCCATGAGAAACCCAAACAAGCTCATTTAACCTTCTAGCCTCAGCATTTTACTTATTTTCCTAAGACTAATTAACCCATTACTGGAGTTAAGGATAGTTTCTCCTATCTCTGCACTCATGACTGCTTTCTATGTGACAAATTATATAGCTCAGGCACTGCAGACTGGGCTCCTGAAGGTTTTTGATAGTCTGATTACTCCAAAACTCACCAGACAAAGCATGGAGGCCAGGGGCCTGGCAACAAATGTCCACTGTGGTGGTGGGATATAACATGGGAAATACAGACCCTAGAATTACCTGTGTCAGATTTACACCTGGTGGGTATGAGGGCATTGCAGCATCAGAGGGGGAATCTGAAGACTGTGTCTTCATTATACAGCGACTATAGGACTTCTGAGTCTTCTCTGAGAGTCATGCTTTTAACACCCCACATCAAGGATCAATATGATCATTTCTTTTTAGCTTGACATAAGAGCTGCAGGTGGAAGAGGCAGCACCTTTTGCAGCAATTGAACTTCTTCCAGGAACATTTAGGAGGGGTGTATGGGAAGCAGGCTCCAGATATGGAAGAAAAGGCTTTACTCACTGTGCTAATTGTTCTCCCTCATTTTTTTGATAACTGATGTCTAAGCGTCTAAATATAATAATGACGCAGGTGCACCTGTCCTGACAGCCGGGGGAAGATAGTCCCAAATGAACCTGGATGTTGAATGCTGCTGAGCACAGACTACAGCAAAAGGAGATAGGAAATGAGAAGGTTTTCTTAGGTCCAAGAAATAACCCTTTCCTGTTGGGTGCCCATAGCTCAATGGTCAGAGTGCCAGCCCCGTGCACCAGGGGTGGTGGGTTCGAACCCAGCCAGGGCCTACTAACCAAAAAACAAATGAACAAACAAAAAACCCCTTTCCAACACAAAATGCAGACAAATAGCTCCTGTCTAGTCCAACAGTCAAATCTCATCTAGCGCTTCAAACTACAGAGAATAATTACAAACAAACAAAACCTTGTGCTTACTGGGATGTTTGGGAAATCTGGCAAACTGGATGGAAAGGCACAATCCTGGGTGGAATTGTGGACCTTGAATGCATCTGGCAGGCCTAAAGCAACGACAGCACCTGGTGGCTTTCAATACCCCCAAAGCTACCAGCTTCGCAAAGGGCAGGCTGGGGCTCTGCACCCACCAGTTAGGCAAACACAAGCCACAAACAAAACTGTGCTGAATCCTGCATGTCTGACAGGGATGCACGGGAAATTAAAGTGTACATACCTGATACTCAGGGATGGACCTCACTGCTTCCACGACCGCCAGGGCCATCAGATGCTGGACAAACGGAATCCTCTGACCAAGCTGGGATCTCAGTGGGATGGAGATGAGCAGAGTGGAAATAGCGCACCCCACGGGGCTCAGCCACGCATTCCTTCCCCGTCCTGCAACACAGGCCCCGTTGGGAAACACGCTACGGTTGCCGCATGGACAGACTTGGACACACAGACTACCAGGGCCACACACTGAAGAGCTGCCCCACTTAAACAAGCTGGGACTTAGTCAAACACTTGAGTATCCTGAGGTTAACTCAGTAAAAGAAAAGCTTTTTAAAATCTGAAGCTCTATAGCTGAAAAGTTTCCGAAAATTAGCATAATGTACAGTTTCTGGGAGCGTATCGTTTACGCTTTGATGGTTCACAATCCTACAGTGTCTGAACGTGACTGTACATTTAATTCTTAGCAGATGGTTGTGAAGGCAGAAGCAGAGTGGGAGACTGGACGACTCTGCACTCACCCACGAGAGGTCCCAGGACTACTTTCTAGTGGTGCTCCCTAGTGAACCCACTCACTGTCGTGAGGGTCGCACGCCCCGGCAAAACTGCTAAAACCCACAGAGCCGCACTCCGAAGGGAGGAACCGCACGGCCGGCACTAAAGCTGTTCAAAAACAGGGATTCACAAGATCAGCTCTGCACTGTGACTTTTCTTAACACTGAAGTTAAGAAAGTAAAATAATCAAAATGAGAGGAGAGTGGCTCCTCTACACGGTCTTTTTATTAGTCTGCACATGGAGACACACAGCTTTTGAGAAAATGAATTTTTTTCCTTTTGACGTATATTCAAAAGACATGTTTAAGAAAAAGAAGAGGGGAATAGTAAACTCCTTATTTCTTTGCTTCTTCTGAGACAGTCCTAAGAGCCTGTGAGGGTTAAAAGCATATTGTGGCAGCCTGGCGCCGGCTGGGGAGGGGCTGGGCAGGGAACCCGCGCAGGGCCAGACCCTAGGTGGGTCCACTGAGCCCTGAGCTGCGCCCTGGTCCCCTGGGGTCACTCTGTGAGCGGGCACTGATGGAGAGTCCACGGTATACATACGAATTCCAGGGCCAGACCCTAGGTGGGTCCAGTGAGCCCTGAGCTGCGCCCTGGTCCCCTGGGGTCACTCTGTGAGCGGACACTGATGGAGAGTCCACGGGATACATACGAATTCCAGGGCCAGCTGGGGCAGGCTCTGGCATGTGCCTGGCCCTTCTGTGTGACCTTACAGAGACACAGAAGCTACCTCACACAGAACCTTCAAGAAAATAAATGCTCGAGACTTGCAAACTGTGGAGCCCAGAATTTATAAGATGTAGGTAATCAAACGTTAACGCAAATGGCACTTGATTAATAATACATCACAATTTGAAAGAATGCTTAAATTCTACAAAGGCTAAATCTTCCTCTGTTCTAGGCAGTTATGAAAACAGAAACAACTGCTAACCATCGAGATGGACTGATGGTCAGCTTACGCAATTTACAGGCTCCCTGGCCACAGGAGTCACAGACTGTAGAAAAGAAAAGGAACAGGAATGGTAGCAAAACACGGCTCACCTTTGCCCTGCGTCTGCCGACCCGCGATGGCTATTAATCCCGTTTCCTGCGGCATCTCAAACATCAACCTGCAAGTGGTGGGAAAGACCGGTCAGCCAGAACAGAAGCAATAGCTCAGGCAGAGAAAGACAGCGTCTGCACCCATCTGTGAATGTGCCACCAAGGAAGGGCTCACTTCAGGTCCTTGAGATCCGTAGGGAAGCAAAGCCAGGAGGGGCATCACCCTCCCTGCTCGGCTCTGTAGTGAGAGTGAAAAGGGCTGAAAAACCATCATTTAGTATCAAAAACACACATGGGGGAAGGGCATGGGCACCTGCCTGAGCTGTTCTTCAGTTTGGGTTAGATTACGTTTCATCAGAACGTCCTTTCAAGTGCTCTCTCCCCTACCCCTCCGTGTGTACGTTCTTCAAGTGACAACTAGCAATTCCTGACATTTGTTTCTACTTACGGTGCATTTCTGTTTGAACGCTAGAACACAATTATAACAGAAGTTTCTGATTATTCGGAAAACCGATATGGTGCCAATAAAGCCATTTAAAAGATACACTATCCCCTGAGAACTAATTATGATTTAACTATAGTAAATAAATCTACACCTTCTGAGAACTCAAGAGAACCTTGGATCATTTTAGGCTTCAGTCTGCTATTAAAATGGTGCCATTTAAAAGAAAACACTTCCCTTTGGGGGGACAGGTAGAAAAGTGCCCTATGTTGCCCTCTAAATGAGTCAGCATTCATGCTTTTCAAAAAAGGAAAGGGGAAAAAAGAAACACCCCAATGCCCCGCTCTGAGGGCCTCCTCCCAGCTGCATCCTGCGTGTCGGAAGCCCGTATGAGGACGGGGTCCTCCGCACTCCCCAGCTGCTAGCCAGGTCCTGAGCAGACACATCCGTGCTGTGCCCGCTGTCAGTAGAGCTGCCAGGGCCTCTGAGACAGTTTTCTTTTAAGAGAGAGGAGCAGCAGGGGCAGAGGTGAGGAAGAGATGGTTTTTGCATTAACATAAAATTTCCAAAAGTAAGTCTCCAGAGATCCACAGTGCCCCTGCTGAGGGGAAAGGGGCTCAGAGAGGCTCATCTTCCGCCCCCCTCGGCTAAAGGAGTGGGTTGCAAATCTCTGGAACTCGGCAAAAGAAGGAAAAAGCAGAGGAAAACAACACACAGTGTTCCCCCATGCACCGATGACTGCAGGGCTCTGCCGGCCAGTGTGTGCAGGCCCCAGTTAGGACAGGAGGAGCCCAGAAGACCCTCCCTGTGTTAAGAAGACTCCGGGCCGCGTGGGGCAGAGGCTCAGCTGGTCGGACATCTGTCCTCCCACACAGCGGCTGGAGCAGGCCCAGGGCGCCCTCGGTGAGCACCAGGCCCACTTCCATCTCACATGAAATACAGCTTTAGAAGTATTTCTCTTGGACACCATGAATAACTCATTGAGCGTGAATGCGCCTATACACTACCGGGCTCCAAGAATAAAGCGTCCTTTTCTTGTGTTGGGCTGACAGAAAATCCTAAGAAGGAGTCTTTGTCTATGCAGGGAGTTAACATTGTCTTCTGGGAGCCTCTGCTTTCTAGAAGGTCCTGGCAACCCTTCACCTGGGTTCCAAAGGCCCAAGGCTCTGGGAAGGGCAATCAGACAGGGTGAGGGGGTGGCTTAGCACACTGTGCGCAGACTGCAGAGGCTCTGTGATATATAGGCAATCTGGGATGTTCTTTAAACATGTAGATAGTAGACAGTCACACGCCACAGCCAGCGATGTGACAGTGGAAGGGGTGGGGGGGCGCAGTCAAAAGCTGGGTTCAGAAACCAAACACAGGCTTCTAGAGCAAAGAGAAATGATTAAGGGAACATACGCACTAAACTGCTGGAAGTTTGGCAGCAGTTAACAGGGCATGTTAACGAGAAGAGGGAGTCTGTGCCGAAGGCCAAGGGGAAATTCTGCGAGGAGGGAGACAACAGGGGAAGGAGCTAATGCTTCGTTGGAGACAACTGGAGGCCGCCAGATTTATTTGCATGATCTCAGATAACTCTGGGGGCCAGGCCACAGGGCCCATGGTCAACAAAGAAGCATTTATGAACTTCGTAAATTGTACATTTCTGAAAATGAAGCTGCTTGTGTTTGCTTTAGCAGAAAAGAGACCTTAAATGCATTTCCTTTGTCAATGATGTCCTTACAGAAGAGGAGGAGCAGGGGTTACCTAACGATTATCCCCTGGCCTTTGCGTATTTTCTTTCCCTGTTGGCAAAGGCTGTGGAGTGAAAGGTTTCCATGAGTGGCAGCCGAGCTCACATTGTAACATCTACGGGGCACCATTAACAATTTGTCTTACCTCCCTCTTTCTTTTCTATGAGCTTTACAACACAAATATGTGCAGTTTTTAGTATCCTGCTTTTTTGTTTACGCTGTATTGCAAGCGTGTCTTCCAAGTTGCTACAGTCTTTGTAACTATCATTTTTGGTTATTCTGTGGACTTAATAATTTACTTAGCTGATCTCCTATTGAAGAATAGGAATAATTGAATTATAATAGGAATAATTGAATTATTCCTATTCTTCAATAGGAATAATTCTTCAAATTATTGAATAATTTACTTAGCTGATCTCCAGATTTCTACTTTCATGTCACTGTGGTGAACGTGGACTGTTTATTTCCTTAGTTTTGGATCCGATCCCCAAAGTGGACTGATTGAGTCTGAACTTAAAATTCTGTCTGTTCAGATTTTTCACTAAAACTGTTCTTTAACATGACTGGTTACCTTTCAATTTCAAATTTATTTTGAACTTTTTAAAATAGTGTTTTATACATTTAGACATATTTATAATTAAACCATTCATAATTTTTAAGAATAAGTCCAAAAATCTGCTTTAAAAATAATAAAGACAACCAATAATAGTTATCTGTAGCATCTATTTTATTATAAATAATGAGCAAGAGATTATTTGATAGTAACTAGTGAGCAGAAATTCTTCAAACTAGCATGTTCATATGCAAGGACAGCCTTAAAACTTCATACTTTCTGAGTCAGGGACTATACTTCCACCAAATTGAACCCCAAGGAGTATTCAGACAGAGAAACAAATACAGGGTAATTCTGGGGTGAATTACCACAGCATCACTAATACAGTGTGAAAAATCAGAAACAATCCAAATAGTTCGTAATTGAGAAATAAAAGAAAATGATAGCTTCCCCACATGAAAGACAATCATACAAGCCTTCGGCGATGTGGGAAAATGCTCTACTCTTAGGTAACTTAATGACGATACAAAATCCTGTATAGAGCATGATTCCAGAATGTTTAAAATATATTTTTAAAAACGATTACGAAATATACCAGAACATTAGCTGTGGTTATCTCAGGGAGCAGAATTATTTGAAAAATACAGAAAAGCACAAAGTAGAAAATAAATCACCCACATAAGTAGTCCCTCTTCTCATGAAAAGCTTATATTCTTCCAGGATTTTTCTCCTTAAAAAGAAAGACACATACATTATTGCTTTTATAAAATACGTTTCTGATGATTGGAAAAGCTTTATTTTGGAGCTATTAAAATAATGTTGTAGATGTATACTTATGAACATTCTTATTATGGTGATAAGTTTTTAAAAAGAAAGGCTTAAAAACATTATCACAGTACGATTCCCTTTAGGTAAAGTGTGTGTTTATAAAAGAATAGAGGTCACATATAAACAGTGGTTATCCCAGGAAGGTGAAGGTAGAATCATGTGACCATTTTAACTCCTTTATGCTGTTCTATGCAATCTCTGAGTGGTAAGGTTTCAAGTGATTTTTATTTCCCTTTCATACTTTTTTGAAATTTCCAGTGTTTCTATAATTGGACTATACTTATAAACTTTATAATTAGGAAAATGATATTAAGAAAAGATTTCTTTAAACCCCACTTTTCTTTTCAGTACATTAAGCTTACACTCGCTAGCTCACGAGTGGTTAAACTGTCTATCTGGAAAGATCACAGCTTCACACCAGGAGGGCTTTCCAGGCACAGAATGCATCACCCCTGGCCAGGCCGGTCTAGGGGCAGCTGGCTTCCAGAAGCCGTGGTGCGCCTTCAGCTGTGCCTCCCTTTCTTGAAGAGCTGTTATGGAGTCTTTCTCTGGAACATGGACCTCCTCCCCAAATAAGTCCTGGGCAATCACGCTCAGAGGCAGGTGCCGGGGGCAACCAGGGGGAGGCACGGGGGTGGGGGTGGGGGCTGCCCCGGCACCAGAGCCTCCGTCCGGGGTGGGCAGTGCAGGGTGAAGGCCGGCTCCATGCTGCCTTCCCGGGGCCTTCTTTTCCCCCCAGTTTTCTCAGTTAAGACTCCCTCTTCTTATCTTTGGGAGGGACATATGTTCTCAGGCCCTCCCCGGAGCTTCCCACATGTGAAAAAGAAAAGGACTAGGCAGTGGGTGGGGTGGGGTGGGGCAGGCAGTCACCCCTGAAGGTTCATTGCTCGTTTCTGATTTTTACAAACTTTCCTGGAAGATGACTTCTCACTGCTCCTACCCTGCTGCCTTCCGTGCGGTTCCACCGTGCTTCCTCTCAGAACTGCTTTTTAAAACGGATTACATTGTGAAAACCAACCATTACATCTGGGTAGCACTTTTGAAAAATCCTAAAAGCTAAAATATCAAGATATTTCTATCTTTTTAAAAATATTGTACTTTGACAGTACAATTGATTTTTTTTTTTAAAGCTTCCTTTCTATTCAGGAATGCACAGTACTGTTTTTTGAAAGAAAATGAATAGCTGTTTCTGGTACAAACATCGGGGTGTGTGGGACAGCTGCATGTTGCAAGGCCCTGCTTCTGCCTGGTGGCTTCTGAACCGGCCATGGGGTGTGGAGGCACAACGGCAAGGTTGATGTCCCTAGGACACCGCAGGGTCCTACCCTGGCAGCTAAGGAAAGGTTCCCAGGGAACTTCAGAAACATCAAAAAGACTCAATCAGAAATCAGACACATCCGGACTCAATCCTCAGGCTGATAAGAATCACCCCAGAGGACCCCACCTCTGTAAGTCTCTCCAGTCACCTACACAATGGGACATTCTGTGCAGTTTTGGTAAAAACGAATTAAGATGGAATACATAAAGTTGTCCATGTCGAGTAGATCTTGGAACTTGTTGCTGCCAGAAGACAAGAACAGCCTGCCCTTAACTCCCCTCCTGGGAATAGGAGGGTGGCGAGGGAGGGGGAGGGAAGGAAGGAGCAATGGGGAAACTCGTGTTTTAGGCGTCTTCAAACATTCTAAGGATAAAGCCTCTCCCCTACCCAACTCTTACAATCTCCCACCCACATGCACACCAAGGTGGTCTCTACCTGGGCTAAAAAACCTTTAACTGATACCAGCAACTGGGGACGCAAAATCTTCACTGAACCCACTTAGCGAAGCTATGACAGGTTGGTTGAACTAGCTCTGTGGTTGACTTCCTCTGGTTACTGCTCACAGACAGTACGTCACTGCTGCACACAGGGAGTGATGTAACAGTTTTATTGACATGTTCTCCCATTACAATGCAGTTGACATAAAGACGTGCTTCATGAATGCAGCCTCCTGGTAATGCTTTAGATCACATCCTCTTCCTCCCTCAGTGTATAACAGGGCGAGTATTTCGTTTGAGCCCACCTGGTATGAGGTGTTCATGGCCAGAGCCATCACAACCCTCCCCTGGGAGTTCCCTGGAAGCCAAGTGATGCTTGTGGGTCAGGTTCTCTGTTAGAGACACCTGCTTAACTGCCATACCTCCATTCGCAGGTTTCTGGCTAGTCTTCCTCATCTCCTTCATCAAAATAACATCCACACTGCGGCTAAATCCTTTCACTGTTCAGAGGAAGGTGTCCTGCAGATCCAGCTCTCAGACCAAGGTACTCGTCGAGTAAATCAAGCACTCACTGATGTCGGGCTGGATTACTCAATCAGGATGAAAGCAAGCTACTGTTCCCCTGTTTCCTACCCTGATATAAATACTGGATGTCTGGGTGTCAACCAGCATCTACCTTACACTGGTGCCATCACTGAATTCACAAAGGGCAAGGAAGCTTGTATAGCCTGAAAGTTACAACACCCACATCCACTCCGTGGCCAGCCTTCAACATCAGTCCTGACCATCAGGTCCCCACCTTCTGACAGCAAGCCCCAACTGACCCACACCCAGCACTCAGACTCTCCACCATAAGTTTCCAGGTCTTAGAATCATGTCACCCAACCTTTCAGGCTGATCGGATCTTCTAAGTAATGCCCGTCATCTTCACCTGGGTGGGGAGGAGCTCCTGGTGGACAGTGTCCACAAGCCACCACCATGAGTCATATACCCTACAGAGGACCCGCTTTTGAGAAATGCTGCTGCTATTTCAGAAGATGGACAGGGCCTCATTCTAAGCACATGGGAAGCAGAAATCTGGGCACCTCCGTCCTGCAGGTACCAGGTGGATGTTTCAACCAGTCACCTGGAATTGATGATGATTCTTTGCACTATAAGTGGTGCTCTAAGTGCACTTTTTCATTCAATCCTTCCAAATCAGAGAAGAAAACCTTCCTTCATAGATGAAAGGGCAGAGTCTTGGAAAAGCAGACCTGCTTCTGTAAGGCCACATTGCCAGAAGATTAGGACTTCAAACCAAGTTATGGTTGGTTCTAAGGTCTATGCTATTTTTTTCTTTTTAATCTTTTACTTTTAAATAATATAAGACTTATAGAAAAGTTGCAAGAAGCGTACAAAAAACTTCTATATACTCTTCACACAGCACCCAGGTTTCCCAAATGTTAGCTTTTTCCCACTCATGCTTTCCCTTTCTGTCTTTTCATCATTTTTTTTGAACCACTTCAAAGTTGGTTACAGCCCTAACATCTCCTTATGCCTATATATTTCCAAGGATCCTTCCCCAAACTCCAAGGTATCACCTCAACTAATCACCGTATAATTATCAAAATCAGCCACTTAACATTGATACAACACTATTATCTAATCCACGGGTCAGCAAACTGTATATAAAAGATCAGATGGTAAATATTTTAGGCTGTGTGTCCACATCAGTCTGGTTTGCCACCTCTCACTCCTGCTGTCCCAGGGCAAAAGCAGCCATGGCTGTGTGGCTACTTTATTTGCGGACACGGGAATTTCCTATTTTTTTTTTTTCAGAGACAAGGTCTCTGTCACCCAAGCTGGAGTACAGTAATGTAATGATAGTTCTCTAACATAGCCTCATAACTCCTGGGCTCACGTATCAGACACAGAAATTCGAGTTACATATTCTGTTCATGTCTCACAATATACTATTTTTTTTAACTAATAGGGTAGCTTTAGGTTTCCAGAAAAATCATGCAGAGAGATCCCATATACCTCCTCCCCTCAACAGTCTGCCCATCATGAAAAACCTTTTCTTGGTGTGCTACATTTGTTACAATTCCTGAACCAGTATTGATACATTATTGCTAACTAAGGTTCATGGCTTACTTTTGCCTTGTCCATGTTACAGGTTCTGATAAACACACAGTGTCCTAGACTCACCATCACAGAGGAGTTTCACTGCCCTAAACACCCACTGTGCTCCACTTACCGGTCCCTCACTCCCTCTCCCCGAACCCACGGCGACCACTGATGTTCTGACCATCTCTATAGTTTTGCCTTTTCCAGAATGCCATACATTCTATTCTTTAAAAACTTTTTCTGGGCAGTTAAAGATGTAAAAAAAAGAAAAAAAAAAGAATATATATATATGTATATAACCTCTCCAATGGCACAAAATCTGGCAGCAAGTCAGATATGGCCTAAGGGCCACAGCCTGCCATCCCCTGATAGAATCTATAATAATGTTCTTCAGAGCAAAACTCAGTCTTCTTTCCAGTCTAGTGCAGAACGTCCTGTCTGCTTGGTGTCTTTTAATCACATTCAGTTCCTCTGCCTTTATGATCTCTAGACATTTTTTTGAAGAACAGGGGAAGTTATTTTGTAAAATGTCATTCAGTTTGGATTATGTGATACCCTCTTGTGATTAGACTGTTTTGGATTTTTTTTTTTTTTTTGAGACAGAATCTCACTATGCCGCCCTTGGTAGAGTCCTGTGGCATCTCAGCTCACAGCAACCTCAAACTCTTGGGCTTAAGCGGTTCTCTTGCCTCAGCCTCCTGAGTAGCTGGGACTACAAGTGCCTGACACAACACTCGGCTATTTTTTTGTTGCAGCTGTCGTTGTTTAGCAGGCTCAGGCCAGGTTCAAACCCGCCAGCCCCTGTGTATGTGGCCGGCACCCTAACCACCGAGCTACAGGTGCTGAGCCATGTTTTGAATTTTTAGCAGGAATACACAGAAGCAATATTGAATCCTCTTGGTGTGCGACTCAGGAGGACATGGTATGGGCTTGACCCAATACTGGTGACATTAACTGTTCAGTGGTTAAGTGCTATACACCACGCTTTCCCACTGGGTTTCCTCTGTAATTAAAAAGCACTGTGGGGAGATAAATGTTTTTCATAAACTTTAACCTACTAGTTCTGGCATCCATGGATAATTCTTGCTTGAATCAATTATTTATTTGGTGGTGCCCAAACAGCATTTCTTTTGATTCCACCATTTGTTCTATATTTACTTGTTCGGATTCTACTGTGAGGAAAAGCTTTTTCTTCTCTCCCTATTTATTTATTTTATGTATTTATATTAGAATGGACTTACTGAGTCTTACTTTTTTTAATTCAATAAATCACACACCTTCCTATCATTATTTATTTAGACACTCATCCTGCCCCAGACCTGGCCAGTGGAGGCTCCTCGGCTCTTCCAGGTTCATCTTGAGCTTTCTCAGCGCCGGCCATGGAAACAGCTCTTTCTCCAAGGAGCTCTGGTTCCTTTTAGTGAGAAACGGTAACCAGGTGTTGTGTCAGGCACCTATAGTCTCAGCTACTTGGGAGGCTGAGGCAGGAGAATCGCTTAAGCCCAAGAGTTTGAGGTTGCTGTGAGCTGTGACGCCACAGCACTCTACTGAGGGGGACAAAGTGAGACTCTGTCACCAAAAAGTAAATAAATAAATAAAACCTGGGTGCTAAGAAAGAGCTAGAAAAGATGTGTACACGTGTCTATAGTGTTTACATGAATTAGGGTCATCCCTCAGTGTACATGGGGGAATAATTCCATGAACCCGCCCCACAATACCAAAATCCACACACATTCAAGTCCTGAGGGCCCTGTGGATCCTGCGTATACAGAAAGTCAGCCCTGCATGTGCCCAGTTCTCGCATCCCCAGAATATTCTACTTTGGTCAAAAAATTTGATCCTTGCTGCTCAAACCTGTATTGTTCAAGGGTTAACTATACTTTCTATCTATCCAACCGTCTATGGATCAATCTTAAAAACCATGAATTCATTGAAAACTAATTCCAATACCACAAGGCTCATTCTAGCCTTCCCACCCCCTAGTTGTATAAATTCTTTCTCCGACAGTGAGCAATCTGGCTTCCATTATTAACAATATATTTACTTATTTGCTCAATGTTGTCGGAGAAGTGCTGATCCATCCTACTATGAAAAGCAAACTTACCGGGGTTCAGGGTATGTCTTTGCCTTTAGCCTGAGGGTATATAAACAAATACTCTGTTTAAAATTTCCCTGGGTTTGTATCCCCCCCCCTTTAATGAGGTCATCTGAAAAGAGCTTAGGTTTAACTGTACTTCTGTATTCCATTTTAGCTGCCCACCACCCTTGTTTCTTTCCTCTTTTTTTAATTTGTGGTCCAAGAGTAGAACTGTCCAGGTAAGTACGCTCTGAGAAGTGACACACTTGTCCCTTCTACCTCGGTCTTCCCCATCACCTCCCTTCTGTGAATCACAAATCAAACTTTCATTATTTTCTGGGTTATGCTTCCTGTGCTTATTTTTGCACAAATGAACAGATATGTGTTTATTTTTGCATATTTTCTTATTTCCCCTTCTTCCTTACAGAAAGTTAGTGTTCTGTAAACACCTTTGGCTTTTTACCTTTCTCTGCTTAATACAACCTGGAAGGGCTGCACTTGGGTACTTTTTATGCTATCACTTCCTCCCCCAAAGAGCTATAACTATCATCTTCCAATGAGGGCTGCTAATGTCCACAAATAAAAATACAGAATACCAGTTATCTGAAATCCGGATAAATGACGCCTAATTTCTTTTTTGAGACAGAGCCTCAAAGCTGTCGCCCTGGGGAGAGTGCCGTGGTGTCATAGCTCACAGCAACCTCCAACTCTTGAGCTCAAGTGATCCTCTTGCCTCAGTTCTTCTATTTTCAGTAGAGACGGGGTCTCGCTTTTGCTCAGGCTGGTCTCAAACTTGTGAGCTGAGGCAATCCACCCGCCTTGGCCTCCCAGAGTGCTGGGATTACAGGCGTGAGCCACAGCGCCCAGCCGGCTTCAGATGTGCATTAAAATATCTCATATACACTGTGCACATTTCTTATTAAGTGCATTTTATCTTATCTATTGCTATTATAAATGCATGACATGATACCTTTTAACTTTTTTTTTGTTTCTGTGTATATCAAGAGTATTGATTTCTGCATATTAATTTTACATCCTATTTCCTTACTGAATTCTTTATTGCTTGAATTCAAGAAGGATTCTCTAAGGTTTCCTGTGTATACTATCATTTTATCTGCAAACAGAGTTTTCTTTTTCAATTATAAAAAAGAAAATTTCTTTTATTATCTTTATTTTTTTTTAATCAGCTGTTCTTGTTTTATTTTTATTTATTTGTTTATTTTTTGCAGTTTTTGGCCGGGGCAGGGTTTGAACCCACCACCTCCAGCATACGGGGCGGTGCCCTACTCCTTTGAGCCACAGGTGCCTCCCTTTCAATTGTCTTTAATCGACTTCTCTTTTCTATTGGGATTAGCTAACACTTTCAGCACAATGTTAAGCACAGGTGGAGACAGTGGGCATCCTAGCCACGTTTCTGTTCTTTTTTTTTTTTTTTTGAGACAGAGCCTCAAGCTGTCACCGTGGGTAGAGTGCTATGACATCACAGCTCACAGCAACCTCCAATTCCTGGGCTCAAGCGAGTCTCCTGCCTCTGCCTCCCAAGTAGCTGAGACTACAGGCA
>CAUYRH010150328.1:0-14541 GCA_963574655.1 Perodicticus potto | reverse complement strand
TTTTTTTTTTTTGAGACAGAGCCTCAAGCTGTCACCCTACATAGAATGCCGTGGCATCACAACTGACAGCAACCTCCAATTCCTGGGCTCAAGCGAGTCTCCTGCCTCTGCCTCCCAAGTAGCTGGGACTACAGGCGCCCGCCACAATGCCCGGCCATTTTTTGGTTGCAGCCGTCATTGTTGTTTGGCGGGCTCGGGCTGGATTCGAACCCACCAGCTCAGGTGTACGTGGCTGGCGCCTTAGCCTGTTGAGCCACAGGCGCCGAGCCTGATTGCATTATTTTTAGTGGTTTTTCTGTAAATTGGTAAACAGTGCATTAAAATTAGAATTGACTAGCCGGGTGTTGTGGCAGGCGCCTTTAGTCCTAGCTACTTCCGGAGGCTGAGGCAAGAGAATCACTTAAGCCCAAAAGTTTGAGGTTGTATGAGCTATGATGCCATGGCACTTTACCTAGGGTGACATAGTGAGACTGTTTCAAAAAATAAAATAAAATTAGAATTGGAGGCTATTTTATTCTGAGAGACTCAGGATTTCTTGGAGAGCATACTGATTTTAGGGTTAGGTGAGTGATGAAACCTACCTGCAGGAATGAGCCTAGCATATCGAACCATCCTTCCTAGAGCTGAGGATGTACACTGGAACCAAGGAAAAAGAATTAATGGCTAAAGTGGGGGTTTTTCTATCAACACAAGTGTGAACATTTCACAGTATAGGTTTGTGAATCAAGTTCTTTTTTTTAGAGACAGAGTCACACTTTGTCGCCCTGTGATGTCACAGCTCACAGCAACCTCCACCTGTTGGACTTAGGTGACTCTCTTTTTTTTTTTTTGAGACAGAGCCTCAAGCTGTCACCCTGGAGAGAGTGCTGTGGCATCACAATTCACAGCAACCTCCAATTCCTGGGCTCAAGTGAGTCTCCTGCCTCCGCCTCCCAAGTAGCTGGGACTACAGGCGCCCGCCACAATGCCTGGCCATTTTTTGGTTGCAGTTGTCATTGTTGTTTGGAGGGCCCGGGCTGGATTCGAACCCGCCAGCTCAGGTGACATGGCTGGCGCCTTAGCCCGTTGAGCCACAGGCGCCGAGCCTTAGGTGATTCTCTTGCCTCAGTCTCCCGAGTAGCTGGGACTACAGGCGCCTGGCACAATGCCCAGCTATTTTTACGCCTGGCTGTTTTTTGTTGCAGTTTGTCTGGGGCTGGGTTCAAACCTGTCACCCTCAGTATACGGGTCGACGCCCTACTCACTGAGCCACAGGCGCCGCCCTGTGAATCTAATTCTTTGGACTTTTTCCACCTTATATTTTGTAGCTCTTAGTTCACATTTAGGTGTTACCTTGAACCTTTTCTCTGGCATTTTATTCCCAGCTGGTGGTGGTAGTGTGCCTCTAATCCTACCTTTATGGGAGGCCAAGACTGGAGGATTGCTGGAGCTAAGGAGTTTGAGACCAGCCTGATCAAGAGTGAGACCATTGAAGCAGGCATCTGTGGCTCCAGATACTTGAGAGGCTAAGGCAGGAGGATCACTTGAACCTGGGAGTTTGAGGTTGCAGTGCACTAGCCTGACTCCACAGAACTCTATGCTGGGGCAACACAAGTGAGATTGTCTCAAAAAACCCCCCCGAAACTATTCCTGATTCTTTGTGAGACTTTTGGCCAGCACTATTGAGTTCATCATTGTCCTTATCACAATTTGGGTAATTGTTGACTGTTTATATCTTCTGCTGGATTATGAGCTCCTTGAAAAGAAGAACCATGTCTGTCTGGTTTTTTTTTTTTTTTTTTGAGACAAGAGTCTCATTATGTTGCCCTGGGTAGAGTGCCATGGTGTCCTAGCTCAAACTCTTGGGCTTAAGCGATTCTCTTGCCTCAGCCTCTGAAGCAGTTGGGACTACAGGTGCCTGTCACAACACCTGGCTGGTTTTTTTTGTTGGAGTTGTCATTGTTTTAGCTGGCCCTGGCCAGTTTCGAACCTGCCAGCCTTGGTGTATATTTGTGGCTGGTGCCCTACCCACTGAGCTATGGGAGCTGCTTGAACCATGTCTGTCTTGCTCTTGTATTTGTAATGCCTTGAGTAGTGTTTGACAGACATTTTAGGTGGTCAGCTCTGTTTTTTTTGAGAGTCTCACTCTGTTGCCCAGGCTAGTGTGCCATGGCCTCACAGAAAGCTCAGACTAAACTCCTTTCTGGGTTTAAACAAGCCTCTTGCCTCAGCCTTCTAATTACCTGGGTTTACAGGCACCTGCCACAATACCCAGCTAAATTTTTCCATTTTTGGTAGGGACAGGGTCTTTCTCAAACTCCTGAGGTCAAGTGATACTCCTGATTCAGCCTATCAGAGTGCTAAGATGACAGGTATGAGCAAAGAATACCTGCCAATCTTAGGTATTATTAAATATATTTTGGATGAAAGATAAAACTCACGTGTTACAGAAAAGTTAATATGTGGTGAAGTTAAAAAAGTTGTTTGGGAGCTGGAGACCAATAAGTTGGTAGGAATACTACAGATGTGAATTGAAAAGACTTGAGTTAGGGTATAGGTTAAGGGAGAAAGTTGTAGTGTTTGGGAAGCTAAATCAAAGGAAAGAAAAACTAATTTCTTACGTGCTCTATAAGAAAAATATGTTATTTTTGAATGATATGTTTTTTCTTGAGGATTTAATGGGAACAATAGTTTATATTATTATTATTATTATTATTTTTTTTTTTTTTTTGAGACAGAGCCTCAAGCTGTCACCCTGGAGAGAGTGCCGTGGCATCACAGCTCACAGCAACCTCCAATTCCTGGGCTCAAGTGAGTCTCTTGCCTCCACCTCCCAAGTAGCTAGGACTACAGGCGCCCGCCACAACGCCTGGCCATTTTTTGGTTGCAGCCATCATTGTGTTCTGGCGGACCTGGGCTGGATTCGAACCTGCCAGCTCAGGTGTACGTGGCTGGCGCCTTAGCCAGTTGAGCCATAGGCGCCAAGCCGTATTATTATTTTTTGAATACATGCATCACTGAAATAAAGGAACACTGAGTAGTGAAAGAGCATAGATATCTGAGATAGAAAGATTTGGATTAATATAACTCATGAGAAGTTGCTTCCTTGTCTGTAAAAATAGGAGCAGTATCTTTGTGTTAGGATTAAGGGAGAGGGCTTATGAAAAGGGCCTACGGCTGTGCTTAACTCATAGTCATGTATTTTCCCTTTTCTTATGCACAGATGTGTGGTGGAAAGAATACTCCAGTGAGGATAAGTGATGAGTATTGTAGTCTTTGCTTTACTAGAGACTGCCTTCAGGATCTTTGGCAAATTATTTCATTTCCCTGAACCTCAGATTGATTTCTTTGTCTTCAAAATGAGGGGTTTTGACAAAACAATAAAGTAACTTGAAGCTCAGATGGGAAGATTCTGTTGTAGAGTTCGCAAGTACTTTAAATGAAGTTAGACAGATAATATATTCTATTCTGTAGATAAACTCAGAATATTGCCAAGTGTGGCTTTGCTTTTATTCAGGATCTCGAGGACACTTCAGGTAGGTTCCACTGGGTTTAAAACTCACTGTATTTCTATTTCATATTTATGGTGTTGTATTGAAATACCCATTTGTGTTTGTTTCTTCTAGGTTACAACATTTCAAGATTAAAGATACTTTGGTAACCGGGCCTTGTGGCAGGTGCCTGTAGTCCCAGCTACTAGGGAGGCTGAGGCAAGAGAATCGCCTAAGCCCAAGAGCTGGAGGTTGCTGTGAGCTGTGACTCCACAGCACTCTACCAAGGGCGATAGAGTGAAACTGTCTCTACAAAAAAAAAAGATACTTTGGAACTTACCTATTTTATACTTCCAGAACTTACCTATGTTCATTTAGTATATTGCCTATATTCAGCTACTCAGTAATTGGTTGAATTCAGCTGAATGTAGAAGTACCTTCTTTCTGAGCATCTTTAGTGTGGCTGATGGAAAAAAAAAAGAGAAACATTCTTATGTAATTGCCTCATTTAAGTAAGACCATATACACTTATGACTGGTTTTATTTAGTATAATGTCTTCAAGGTTCATCCAAGTTAAGCATATGTCAGAATTCCCTTTTTAAGGCAGAATAATACTTACTTGTGTGTATATATACATTTGCATATTTATTTATCTGTTAAAGGTCATCTGGGTTGCTTCTACATTTTAGCTGTTTTGAAGAAGGCTGCAATGAACATGGGTATACAGATACCTTTTTGAGACCCTGCATTCAGTTCTTTTGAGTACCCAGGAGTAGTCATCTTGGCTCTTTTGTAGGTAACTTAGATGTGTGAATTCATTTATGATTCTGGGCCTTATCTTAATCTGTACTATAGGAAGAGTAAACTGTGTAGTTTATTATTATTTTTTTTTTATTTTTTTTTGCAGTTTTTGGCCGAGGCTGGGTTTGAACCCACCACCTCTGGCATATGGGGCTGGCGCCCTACTCACTGAGCCATAGGCGCCGCCCCTAAACTGTGTAGTTTAGATCCCTCTTTTAAGACTTTGTGAAATATAAAAGTTAATTTTTTTTTTTTTTTTTGTAGAGACAGAGTCTCACTTTATCACCCTCGGTAGAGTGCTGTGGCATCACACAGCTTACAGCAACCTCCAACTCCTGGGCTTAGGCGATTCTCTTGCCTCAGCCTCCCGAGTAGCTGGGACTACAGGCGGCTGCCACAACGCCTGGCTATTTTTCTGTTTTGCAGTTTGGTCGAGGCTGGGTTTGAACCTGCCACCTTCGGTATATGGGGCTGGCACACAATTCGATGAACCACAGGTGCCACCCTATAAAAGTTAATTTTTTTTTTTTTGAAACAGAGCCTCAAGCTGTCACCCTGGATAGAGTGCTGTGGCATCACAGCTCATAGCAACCTTCAATTCCTGGGCTCAAGCGAGTCTCCTGCCTCCACCTCCCAAGTAGCTGGGACTACAGGTGCTTGCCACAACGCCCAGCCATTTTTTGTTTGCAGCCGTCATTGTTGTTTGGCAGGCCCGGGCTGGATTCGAACCCGCCAGCTCAGGTGTACGTGGCTGGCGCCTTAGCCTGTTGAGCCATAGGCGCCGCGCCTATAAAAGTTAATTTTAAGTGTTATAGCAGTTTAGTGTTTAGGAGAATAGTTTTCACTGGCATTTTGCTTTTTTAATTCAACACTTTGCAAGTCCCTGTTTTGCTTTCTTTTCATTTATACTTTGATTTCTTAGAAAGATGAAATGTTACCAATTAGAGAAAACAGATTTTAGGAGAATATTAGTTATTTTTCAGCAAAACATTTATTAGGTCATCTCTGGTTGATTAGATTTTTTTTTTTTTTTTTTTGTAGGTACTTTGTAAAAATACTGACAAAGCATTGAGTAGGGGCGGCACCTTTGGCTCAATAAGTAGGGTGCTGGCCCCATATGCTGAGGGTGGTGGGTTCAAACCCGGCCCCCGCCAAACTGCAACAAACAAATAGCCGGGCGTTGTGGTGGGTGCCTGTAGTCCCAGCTACTTGGGAGGTGGAGGCAGGAGACTCGCTCGAGCCCAGGAATTGGAGGTTGCTGTGAGCTGTGATGCCACAGCACTCTATCCAGGGTGACAGCTTGAGGCTCTGTCTCAAAAAAAAAAAAAATGACTAGTCATTCTGATAAGATCATTTTTAGGATTTAACAGTTTTAAAAAAAATTAATTGCTTTATGAAATGAATGACTTGTTTTTAATTTAAAATTTTAGTCATCAAGTTCACTGATTCTAATAATTAATGTCCTTTAGAGCAGAATTTTTTTTTAATGTGTGTACACATCATTTTGGAAATTTCTTTAAGAAGGTAAAAGAACTCCTTATAGTGTGATTGTTTTAAAGTAGAAAGTTTCTAATATTATAGTCTTTTTGAAGATACTAATCGCTTGCTGATTTCTTCAGCTGAATGAAAAATATGGGCAGAGTAATCATAAAGGGTAGTAGATTAGGTTGGGCAACAAACTTAGTGCATAGTGGTAATAAAAGAAGGTAGTCTACTTGTTTTCCATAGACTGTATTTTTTTTCTTTTTTGTTCAAAACCATAGACTGTATTTCATCATTGTTGCATAAAGTCCCTTTTGGCCAATTTAGTGAATATTGCTGGGTCTTGGGGGAAACAATCTTTTGTCTTTATCTGGAGAAATAATTGTGGTGATAGAAGAGTAGTCTTTTTCTTGATTAAAAAATCCATTTTAGCTTTTTAAATTGCAGTGATAATAGCTTATAATTATAGTAATAATAGTAATAATAATATCTTGATTTTGGCTAATGATCTTTAGTCTGCCTCCAATTAGTTTTTATGATTATCTCAGTGTGACAAAGCAATTTATTTTACTTGCCTTAAAAAGTCATACTTAAATTAGTCACTAAAAACTAAGCCTTTATTATATGCAAGGCACTAAGGAGGCTTGGGAGTATACTCTGAATGGAGAGGTTTACAGGTGATTTACAGTACACATTACCTGGATCTTTTTTTCTTTTTTTGAGACAGAGTCTCACTATGTTGCCCTGGGTAGAGTGCTGTGGTGTTACTGCTCATAGCAACTTCAAACTCTTGGGCCCAAGCGATTCTCTTGCCTCAGCCTCCCAAGTAGCTGGGATCATAGGCACCCGCCACAATGCCCGACTGTTTTTTGTTGCGGTTGTCATTGTTGGTTTTAGCTTGCCCCGGCTGGGCTCGAACCCACCAGCCTTGGTGTATGTGGCCAGTGACCTATCCACTGAGCTATGGGTGCCACCTCCAGTTATTCCTTATATCAGTAATTTATTCAAATTTCTCCTTTGAATGTATTACAATATGGCAATTAAGTTTTTTGGCATTACCATTTTGCACTTGTTTGTGGGCAAGTCACATAACTTTGTGTCTCAGTTTTATCTGGACAGTGAGGATATTAGTAATTACATCATGGAGTTTTTTTAAGCATTAAGTGAGTTTATACATTTCAAGCATTGTTCCAGTTATTATGGCTACATGACACCCAGTTTGTTAGTAGCTTAAAACAGTAGCATTTATTTTGCTGATGAATGTGAGATGTGGGCAGGGCTCAGCAGGGTCAGCTTAGTTCTGCTCTACTTGGTAACAGCTTGAGGAGTAGCTTAAAGGCTGGGAACTAAAATCAGAAAGCTCACCGACTCATGTCATGTATCTGTCTCATGTCTGGTCCCTGGGCTGGGGGGAAGACTCAGCAGCTGGGATTTCTCAATCTTCTCTCTCTAGCTCTGTGTTCTTCACAGAATCTCCTCAGCATGGTGGCTCCAGGGGAGCCAGGTATCTTCCATGATAGTTTAGGACTCTTAGGTTGCATGTTTCAAGGAGCCAGGCTGAAACTATGTTGTCTTTTATAATTTAGCTGTGGAAGTTTGCAGTACAACTTCTGCAGTAGTCTCAACTCTATTCAGATTCAAGAGGAGGTAACAGACGCCATTTATTACTAAGCAAAGGAAGGAGGTAACCGGATTTCTAGTTTTAAGAAGAGTAAGATGGCCTTTTTCAAAAGTTGCCATGTTCTCAGCGCCCATAGCACAGTGGTTAAGGCGCTGGCCACATGCACTGAGGCTGGTGGGTTCAAACCAGGCCTGGGCCAGCTAAAAAGAAAAAAACAACAATGACAACTACAACTACAAATAGCTAGGCGTTGTGGCAGGCGCCTGTAGTCCTAGCTACTTGGGGGGCTGAGGCACTTGAGCCCAAGAGTTGGAGGTTGCTGTGAGCTGTGACGTCACACACTCTACTGAGGGTGACATACTGAGAGTCAGTTCTCAAAAAAAAAAAAAAAAGCAAATGTGGTCATGTTTTGGATTTTTTTCTTTTTTTGAGATAGCAAATTTTATTTATTTATTTATTTATTTATTTTTTGAGACAGAGTATGTGGCTGGCACCCTAGCTGCTGAGCTACAGGCACCGAGCCAATTTTTTATTTTTGAGACAGAGTCTCACCATGTCACCCTTGGTAGAGTGCTGTGGCGTCTCAGCAGCCTGACTCTTGGGCTTAAGTGATTCTCCTGCCTCAGCCTCCCAAGTAGCTGGGACCACAGACTTTTGCCACAACTCCACAACTATTTTTTGTTGCAGTTGTCATTGTCATTTAGCTGGCCTGGGCTGGGTTTGAACCTGTCAGCCTTGGTGCATGTGGCCGACACCATAACCACTGTGTATGGCTACTGTAGCCACCGAGCCACCTCCCCCCAACCACCCGCCAGACAAAGTCTCACTTTGTCGCCCTCAGTAGGGTGCTGTAGCGTCATAGCTCACAGCAGCCTCAAACTCTTGGGCTCAAGCGATTCTCTCTTTTTTTTTTTTTGAGACAGAACCTCAAGCTGTCACCCTGGATAGAGTGCTGTGGCATCACAGCTCACAGCAACCTCCAGTTCCTGGGCTCAAGGGAGTCTCTTGCCTCTGCCTCCCAAGTAGCTGGGAACACAGGTGCCCACCACAACGCCTGGCCATTTTTTGGTTGCATTCGTCATCGTTTGGCGGGCCCAGGCTGGATTTGAACCCGCCAGTTCAGGTGTATGTGGCTGGCGCCTTAGCCCATTGAGCCACAGGCGCTGAGCCCTCTAGTGAGTCTCTGGCCTAAGCCTCCAAAGTAGCTGGGACTAACAGGCACCTGCCACAAACTCCCAGCTATTTTTAGAGATGGGGTTCTTGCTTTTGCTCAGGTTGGTCTCAAACCTGTGAGCTCAGGCAGTCCACCTGCCTTAGCTTCCCAGAGTGCTGGCATTATAGGCCTGAGCTGCTGTGCCTGGCCAAGAGACAGCATCTTGCTCTGTCACTCCTGCAGTGTGTGATCATAGCTTACTAAAACCTTGACCTCCTGAGCTCAAGTGACTTTTGGCTTTATCCTCCAGAGTAGGTGGGACTATAGGCACCTGCTACCTACCATGCCTAGCTAATTTTTTTTTCTTTTTTTTTAGAGACAGATAAAGTCTTTATCACCCTTGGTATCACAGGGTGCTGTGGTATCACAGTGTTGTGGTATCACAGCTCACAGCAACCTCCAGCTCCTAGGCTTAGGCAATTCTCTTGCCTCAGCCTTTCGAGTAGCTGGGACTACAGGCGCATGCCATAATGCCCTGCTATTTTTTTGTTGCAGTTTGTATGGGGTCAGCTTTGAACCCGTCAACCTCGGTAATGGGGCCAGTGCCCTGCCCACTGAGCCACGGCGCCACACCTGGTTAATTTTCTTTTTCCTTTGGGAGGGTCAGGCCTTGCTCTGTTGTCCAGGATAGAGTGCAGTAGCTATTCACACATGTGATCACAGAATGCTGCATCCTTGAACTCCTGAGCTGAAACAGTACTACCCTCCCTCTCACAACCACACACAGCATGAAAAGTGGACATCTTTTAAAAATACACTGTGACGCTAGCACATAGGACGTGTAAGACGTGCAGAAAACATAGAGCTAGGTATTATAAAAACCGGGAAGTAAGATTTAGCAATTCTTCTGTTCAAATTTTCATACAGTAAGTTACATAATCTTTTTTTACTTGAGAGAGAAGGTAATAGGCAAGGTTGTTCGTGGTTTTCTTTCTTTCTTTCTTTCTTTTTTTTTTTTTGGAGACAGAATCTCACTATGTCACCCTTGGTAGAGGGCTGTGGCGTTACAGCTCACAGGAACCTCAAACTCTTGGGCTTAAGACATTCTCTGGCCTTAGTCTCCCAAGTAGCTGGGACTACTGGGCACCTGCCACAACACCTGACTATTTTTTTTTGTTGTTGTTGTTGCAGTTGTCGTCGTTTAGCATGTCCAGGCTAGGTTTGAACTCGCCAGCTCCCGTGTATGTGGCTGACGCCCTAACCGTGGGCTATAGGTGCTGAGCATGTTCTTGGTTTTCTTGAAGTACCTGTTCTTTCAACTGGTTCAGTTTTAGCTTTTATCCCTTTGTTAATTCTAGCATTAGTAGTAGGGCACATAATTATTCCAATAATTGGAGATGAGGAATAGTATGAATAACTCGAGTTTTCACTCAGCGTGTTAACCTGGGTAGAGTGCCGTGGCGTCATGGCTCACAGCAACTTCCAACTCTTGGGCTCAAGGGATCTTCTTGCTTCAGTTTTTCTTTTCTTTTCTTTTCTTTTCCTTTTTTTTTTGCAGGTTTTGGCCGGGGCTGGGATTGGACCCACCACCTCCGGCATATGGGGCCAGTGCCCCACTCCTTTGAGCCACAGGTGCCGCCCCCAGTTTTTCAATTTTTAGCAGAGACAGAATCTCAATTTTGCTCAGATTGGTCTTGAACTCAAATGAGCTCAAGCTATAAACCTGCCTCAGCCTCCCAGAGTGCTAGGATTACAGGAGTAATCCACCATGCCTGGCCTCGATTTTCACTGTTAAAGTTGTATACAACTTTAGACTTTTCATGATATAGGGGTTCTTTTTTTTTTTTTTTGTTGAGACAGAGCCTCAAGCTGGCACCCTGGATAGAGTGCTGTGGCATCACAGCTCACAGCAATCTCCAATTCCTGGGCTCAAGGGAGTCTCTTGCCTCGGCCTCCCAAGTTCCTCGGACTACAGGCGCTCACCACAACGCCCGGCCATTTTTTGGTTGCCGCCGTCACTGTTGTTTGGCGGGCCTGGGCTGGATTTGAACCCGCCAGCTCAAGTGTACGTGGCTGGCGCCTTAGCCCCTTGAGCCACAGGTGCCAAGCTGATATAGGGATTCTTAAATGCTTTATAGTGTTACAAAGTTTTTTTGTTTTTTTGCAGTTTTTTTGGCCTAGGCTGAGTTTGAACCCACCACCTCCAGTATATGGGGCTGGTGCCCTACTCCTTTGAGCCACAGGTGCCGCCCAAACGAAGTTTTTTTTTTGAAACAGTCTTACTTTGTCACCCTCGGTAGAGTGCTGTGGCATCACAGCTCACAGCAACTTCAAACTCTTTAGCTTAAGCGATTCTCTTGCCTTAGCCTCCCAAGTAGCTGGGACCACAGGTGCCTGCCACAGCACACGGCTATTTTTTTTTTTTTAATTGTTGGGGATTCATTGAAGGTACAAGAAACCAGGTTACACTGGTTGCATTTGTTAGGTAAAGTCCCTCTTACAATCGTGTTTTGCCCCCAAAAGGTGTGACACACACCAAGACCCCACCTCCCTCGCTCCTTCCCTCTCTCTGCTCTTCCTTTCCCCACCCTTCCCATTCTTTCTCTCTCTGCTCTCCTCTTAACCCACCCCCACCGTGTCATTAATTGTCATCTTTTTTTTTGCTTGTTGTTTGGCAGGCCCAGCCCGGATTCCAACCCACCAGCTCTGCAGGTTCTGCTCAGCTGTCTCCAAGGCGCTGAGCTATAGGCGCCGAGCCTACAGTGTTTTGAATTTTAACCTTTAATAATTTTGATTATAAGTGTTGGAGGCATACAGTGTAATTTTTTTAGTAGTGAGTGGCAGTTTTACAGACGAAAAGAATTATCACCTGTTGCCAGATGATAGTTTATCTTGCTATACGATTATATTAGGAATCTTTGTGTATAGTTGTGATGTTGCTTGCCTGTAATTTGATAAATATACTTTGCTTTGAAAAATTATATTCTTGGGCAGCGCCTGTGGCTCATCGAGTAGGGCGCTGGCCCCATATACTGAAGGTGGTGTGTTCAAACCCGGCCTCGGCCGAACTGCAAAACAGAAAAATAGCTGGGCGTTGTGGCAGGCTCCTGTAGTCCTAGCTACTTGGGAGGCTGAGGCAAGAGAATTGCCTAAGCCCAGGAGTTGGAGTTTGCTGTGAGCTGCGTGATGCCACAGCACTTTATGGAGGGGCGATAAAGTGAGATCTGTCGCCACAAAAAAAAAAAAAGTTATATTCTTATTTTTATCCAAAGCTTTTTTCTAATTACAAAGTTAAACTAAGTTTATCGTGCTCATTCTGGCTTTCTGTTAAATGTTTCTTGTTTAGATCAGTAGAACTTTCTCTCATGCCAGTTAACTTCATTCTAGGTGAAGACTCTTTTTTGTTTGTCACAGCCTCAAGCTGACACCCTGGATAGAGTGCCGTGGCATCACAGCTCACAGCAACCTCCAACTCTTGGGCTCAAGCGAGTCTCCTGCCTCAGCCTCCCAAGTAGCTGGGACTACAGGCGCCCACCACAACTCCCGGCCATTTTTTTGGTTGCAGCCGTCATTGTTGTTTGGCAGGCCCGGGCTGGACTCAAACCTGCCAGCTCAGGTGTGTGTGGCTGGCGCCTTAGCCCATTGAGCCACAGGCGCCGAGCCGGTGAAGACTCTTACTTCATTTTTTAAGAATTAGAATGATACAATATTTGTTTCATAATTATTTAGATACAAATTGTGAACCAAAAAGACTTTCTGAAGTTTATACGTTTTCAGTGATAGAACAAAAATAGCTTTGATGCACGAGGGATTAGCAAAGGTTCTTTCATGGGACCTTAGATCAGTAACTTCTAGATCTTGAGGAAAGTGGTTAGATTTTCTGATCATTCTGTTTTTGTTCTTCATTCTTTAAATTTATGGTGCTTTTTATTCTTTCTGTCACTTAATGTTTATGTAACATAGTTCGTGGTTTCTAGCTTTTTTTGTTTGTTTGTTTTTAGACAGAGTCTTAAGCTGTCGCCCTGGATAGAGTGCTGTGGTGTCACAGCTCACAGCAACCTCACACTCCTGGCCTTAAGTGATTCTCTTGCCTCAGCCTCCCAAGTAGCTAGGACTACAGGCACTCGCCACAGTACCTGGCTATTTGTTGTTGTAGTTATTGTTGTTTCAGCTGGCCGGGGCCATGTTTGAACCCGTTAGCCTTGGTGTCTTTGGCTGGCCCCCTATCCACTGAGCTACGGGCACTGCCAGGTTTCTAGCTTTTTAGTGTAAAAGCACTACCATTTCATCCTTTGTAGTTGAAAATTTTCATGTCTGTTGTTGAGAAAATAGAACAGCCTAAGAACAATTGACTTTGAGTAATGGATGAAACTTTTTTGCCAAGTGAAATTTTTTTTTTTTTGAGATAGAGTCTCACTATGTCCCCCTTGGTAGAGTGCTGTGGCATCACAGCATCCTCAAACTCTTGGAGTGATTCTTTTGCTTCAGTCTCCCAAGTAGCTGGGACTACAGGCACCTGCCACAACGCCCAGCTGTTTTTTGTTGCAGTTGTCATTGTTGGTTAGCTGGCCCGGCCGAGTTCGAACCCACCACCTTCTGTGTATGTGGCTGGCGCGGTAAGCACTGTGCCATGAGCGCTGAGCCTGCCAAATGAATTTTTATGTGGAATCCCAATGCATGAGGCAGATTAAAATAGTACTTTATTTCATTGTATTTTGAGACAGAGTCTCAAGCTGTTGCCCTGGGTTGAGTGCTGTGGCGTTATAGCTCACAGCAATGTTCAACTCTTGGGCTCAAGTGATCCTCTTGCCTCAGTTTTTTCTATTTTTAGTAGAGACGTGGGTCTCGCTATCGGCTCAGGCTGGTCTCGGAATTCCATGAGCTCAAGATGTCTGCCCACCTTGGCCTTGAAGAGTGGTAGGATTATAGGCATGAGCCACCTTGCCCTGCCTTTGGTTTATTTTTGTGAGTTTAAAACTTTTAACATTAATTTATAAAACCCAATGAGAACAATAATGCTTTTTAGATGAGTCTAAATTTGTAGTGGGTGTTTGTAGTTATATGCTTATGTCAGTTTTATTTTTTTAATTTTTTTTAGAGATGGAATCTCACTTTGTCACTCTCGGTAGAGTGCTATGGCATCATACAGCTCATAGCAACCTATACCTTCTGGGCTTATATGTGTGTTTTAGTATCTAATTTTTTTTTTTTTTTTGACACAGAGTCTCACTCAGTCTTGTGTACTGTGGCGTCATAGCTAATGGCAACCTTAAACTTTCGGGCTCAAATGATTGTCTTGCCTCAGTCTCCTGAGTAGCTGGGACTATAGGCGCCTGCCACAATGCCCAGCTTATTTTGGGTAGTTGTCATTGTTGTTTGGCAGGCCTGGGTTGGGTTTGAAACTGCCAGCTCCGGTGTATGTGGTCGGAGCCTTAGCCGCTGAGCTACAGGCGCCGAGCCAGCTAAGCATTGTTCTATTCTCTTTTTTTGCAGTTTTTGGCCGGGGCTGGGTCTGAACCCACTACCTCCGGCATATGGGGCCGGCGCCCTACTTCTTTGAGCCACAGGCACCACCCCGAATTGTTCTATTCTTTTTTTTTTTTTTTTTTAATAGAGACAGAGTCTCACTTTATCGCCCTCGGTAGAGAGCCGTGGCGTCACACAGCTCACAGCAACCTCCAACTCCTGGGCTTAGGCGATTCTCTTGCCTCAGCCTTCCGAGTAGCTGGGACTACAGGTGCCCGCCACACCTCCCGGCTATTTTTCTGTTTTGCAGTTCGGCCAAGGCTGGGTTTGAACCTGCCACCTTCGGCATATGGGGCCGGCGCCCTACTCGCTGAGCCACAGGTGCCGCCCTGTTCTATTCTTAATGTCTTCAATATCTGTTAGAACAGAAGACAGTTAGCTTCTGATATCTTTTGCATTCAGTCTGTTGTAAGTAATTTTTTAAAAACCTTTATTCAGATTAATGTGAGGGTACAGTTTTAAGTTTACATTGTTCTCACTTCCAGGG
>CAUYRH010150327.1:0-75523 GCA_963574655.1 Perodicticus potto | reverse complement strand
TGAGAGATAGCCCTCATAGCATTTTCTTAATCACTATATAAAGACATTGATACTCTACATTTAATAAGTTTCACCAGTACCCTACTAAGATGCACCGTAGGTGTGATCCCACCAATTGCCCTCCCTCCACCCATCCTCTCTCCTTCCCTCCCCCGATGCGCAAGCTTTTGAGCCACGTGGTGGATGCTGTGCTCTCGGCCACAGGGAGCTGCTTCCCCTAAGGTTAAGTGGCCTCCCCAGGTGCAGTTCACATCCATCGACAGTTGCTGTGGGTGTGCAAGGCCCACCCTCCCTGTCTTGATTGCAGTTAACTTTGAAAGGCCATTCTGGCTGCAGAACTTTCTGCGGGATCAGCTGAGGCCTCTGTTGCTTCCCTCACCACTTCACAGGCGTTGCTCCTGAGAGCAGTCCCAGGGAACCTCTGGCAGGAAAATGTCCCATCTCAGAATCTGTTTCTGTGGCTGCCTCCAGCCTGGGTGGTTAACTCTTCACAGTTGCATGATGTGAACCTTTTGCTCTATGATAGTATAGCAGGTCCTCAAGTAATGTCATTTAGTTAAGCATCAGTTCCTTCCAATGTTGATGAGAAAAAACTGATTACACACTTGGCTGCTATCTATGTGGAGCTTGCTCATTCTCCCCATGTCTGTGTGAGTTTGCTCTGGTTTCTGCCTGCATCCCAAAGTGGTGCACATTAAGTGAGTTGGTATGTCTAGGTGGCCGCAGTAGGAGTGAATGTGGGTACGTGTGAGTGTGCCCTGTGATGGGACAGTGTTCTGCCCACGGTAAGTTCCCACCTTGTGGTTTGAGCTGCCAAGATACCCTCCAGCCACCTGCAACCCTAAACTAGTATAAGTGGGTAAGTCACTTATAATACTTACTTGTTTTTATTAATCTTTCTTAAATGCATGTATAGCTCAGATTTATTTCCATGTTTACTATTCAACATTTTGGTCTTCGTTTAGAAGTTTGATGATGTTTTTGTAACCAAAAATATGCCACAGGAACTTAACTCTTGTTTATTATCAAGTAGCCTGTGGTAAAATTGGTTTCTGCGGTGCAATCCCCTTCAAAATACCAATGAGATTCTTCACAGAAATAGGAGAACATTCTAAAATTTATTTGGCACTACAAAGATCCCAAATAGCCAAAGCCATCCTAAGCAAAAAGAGAGAATCTGGAAACATCACACGACCTGACTTCAAAATTGGCTACAAAGCTGTAGTAACCTAAGCAGCATGGTACTGGCATGAAAACAAACACCTAGAGTCTGAGACCAGCAAAACAGAATAGAGAACCCAGATACAGTCCCATGCATTTACAGCCAACTCACCTTTTATAAAAGCACCAAGAACATACAATGGGGAAAGGATAGTCTCTTTAATAAATGATGCTAGGAAAACTGTATAACGATATGCAGAAAAATGAAACTAGACCTTATCTCTCACCATACACAAAAATCAAATAAAAATGGATTAAAGACTTAATTCTAAGACCTGAAAGTATGAAACTATTAGAAGAAACATTGGTCTGAGCAAAGATTTTTTTACGTAAGACTCAAAAGCACAGGCAAACCGAAGCAAAAATAGACAATTGAGATCACCTCAAGCTAAAAAGCTTCTGCACAGCCAAGCACCAATCAACAAAGTGAAGAGACAACCCACAGAGGGCGAGAAAATACCTGCAAATTACCCACCTGACAAGGAATTAATAACCAGAATACATAAGGAGCTCAAGCAACTCAACAGCAAAGCACCAAATAATCCGATTAAAAAGTGGGCAAAGGATCTGAAAAGACATTTCTCAAAAGAAAGCATGCAAATGGCCAACAGGTATATGAAAAAATGCTCAGCGTGGCTAATCACGAGAGAAATGCAAACCCAAACCGCAATGCGATATTATCTAACTCCCATCAAAATGCTTTTACCAAAAAAGATGCCAAGGCACTACAGATGCTAGTGAGGCCGTGGAGAAAGGGGAAGCCTCCTACCCTTTTGGTGGGAATGTAAATCAGTACAGCCACTGGGGAGAACAGTACAGAGGTTCCTCAAAAAACTAAAAATAGAACTACCATACTGGGCAAATAGCCAATAGAAAGGAAGCCAGTGTGCTGGAGAGACGCCTGCGGTCCCATGGTTTCTGCAACGCTATTCACAATACGTAGCCAAACCATGGAATCGACCTATGTGCCTACGGACAGATAAATGGATAAAAAAGTGTGGCATATATACACATTGGAATACTTTTCAGCCTTAAAAAATTAAAGAAATCTTGTGACAACACGGGTGAACCTGGAGGACATTATGTTAAGTGAAATAAGCCAGGCGTACAGAAAGACAAATAGCAAATGTCCTCACTCGTATGTGGGAACTAAAAACGGGAATCTCGTAAGATAAAGAGTCAATTAGCGGTTACCAGTGGCTGGGAAGGGGAGGGCAGAGGCGGGGAAAAAGGGGCAAAAAAGAATATAAAGGTATTAGCTCTGAATTGTAAACGCGAAAATGGTGAGGATGATAAATTTTATATCTCCATTTTACCTCAGTAAAAAGTTAATTTAATTAAAAATGGCTTTGTTGGGCATCATTTTGCTTAAAGTCACAGATTCCAAGAAGCTCTTGAAAACATTAAGTGAGGGCTTGCCGCACATCTGCCTTCACCTCCTTCTGCTCCAATGTCTTAATTTCCATCTTTTTCAATAAAATTCTTTCTTTTAGTGGGGATTTTGAAGTTTGCCATTTGAGGTCATAAAAATTACGCTTCCAAAGACAGATCATGGGCTAGCATTGATTCATATAACCACCCTTAACGAGAGGCTTTACATCTTTGCTTATAGTCTATGAAATATCAAGAATGTTTCTTGTATGATTTCTTCCATGTTAGAAGTGTTGCCTTTGATCATCCTGTTTTCTTCATTCTTTTAAACCAAAGCTTATGTTCCAAAAGAAAAAGACTATTCATGAGTACCTATTTGCTTTTCCCGGCCTTCTTCAAATTCCATAGCTCTTATATTCTTGCTGCTAAAACTTAGCCAAGTTTTACATACTTTCATTCTTTTCTTTGATCTAAGGTCTCCATCCTACTATTTTGACAATCAGCTCTGATAAGCTCCCTACCATGTTAATTCCACCTCGAAGTTTCTAATCCTAAACTACTGACATAGTCTGGTTAATGAGTTGAATGCAGGGTCTAGAAAAACTACTGGGGGAAAAATATCAAGCATTATAATGTAGTGTACATTTTAATTTAGTTAAATCATGAATTCACAAAACAATGGATCACCGATCAAAACCAGCATGCCACAAGCAAATGTAACATTTCGCAGACTGTCTGTCATGGAAGGGAGATTACAGATCATCCAACCCAAACACCTCGTTCTACAGCCGAACCCCAGAAAAGAAAATTCCCCAGGGTTACACAACCAGGCAGCAGTGTGACCAAAGCTGGAGCCTGAAGCTTGATCTCTTGGTTCAGAGATCTTTCTCCTTTGGCACATAACCACAGAATTCCTTTTGCTTTCTCTCCAAATCACTCCATGAACCCAGAGACTCGTCTTGACTCAATACTTTGGTGACCACAGTTATTTTAACTTCATTGCTCTTTCAACCTCAAGTGGGTTTCTGGCATTCCCAGTTCCTAATTCAGTTATGCGGTCTGTCAGCATAATTTGGCCAACACAAGTTTGCTCAAGTGAGAAAACATTTCGTCATTTTCATCAATATTCGGTTTTTTTGAATCAGATTTTTGACTGATTTTTTTGTTGTTGCAGTTTGGCCGGGGCTGGGCTTGAACCCACCACCCTTGGTATATGGGGCCAGCACCTTACTGACTGAGCCACAGGCGCCGCCCAACATTCATTTTTTTAAAGAATAATCTAAGAAGACCATTTTGTATCAGCTCCAGTTGAACCCAGGGTACCCATTATTAGTAAAGGTGCACGTTCCGTTTGTAAAGTGTGTCTCACATGGCATGCTTCTTTGTGTGAATTTTAGCCCCACTTACCGTAGGAGGAAACTCTTTTTCTGACCGAGAAGTACATGGAAATTGGTTCACTATACCAAGCTGTATCTAAAATAAATTGCTTAGTTAAATGAGTAACAAATAAATATCCGGTTTTATACAAACATTCGTTATGGAAATGCATCAGAGTGAGCCTTCGACTTGTAGAAGACTTTTAGAATTATTCAAAAAAGATTTAGAGGGGGGCCAAGCAGAGGGAAAGGGACCCTGATTCTATTTCACAGATATTTTCCTTTCATATCTCTGGTCTTTGTCAATCTCTTTGGAGTCACCAAGGCAGACAAGCAATTGACAGTCTCTTGCAGTAAATTATTTTGCCTAGAAATCCTGTGTGGCAGGTATGTCCTGACTCGGCTGGGAATGATAAACCAGCAATGCTGTTATTCGAGTTGCAAGGACCTGAGGAGCTCAAGCTGCCTCATGTGTTTCCATGCTATCTCCTTAAGAGAGGGATAAAGAGCTTCGGTTTAACAGAGGGGGAGTGGGGTGAAGGGGGCACATTTGTTTTGGCCTTCAGAAGGACACCAGGAACGAGAATTCTCCAGGGCCTTCCATTCGGGTCAAATCACCCAGAGAACGTAAACCCAACCTTGCCCTTAACTGTCTCTCCATTCTCTAGCAGCGACATCTCCAAAGACATCACAGATCTACAAAGATTTCAGTTACAGAAACGTTTCCCTGGCTTCTTGTGAAGTTTTCTGAACTGGCTCCTTAAGAAGTGTTCTCGCATGTCTGGGGAGGAGGAATGGAAGCTGGCCTCTCAAGTGAGCCAGAGTGAATGGACTCCACCAGAACCACCAATGTCCCTACCAGGGGTTTGGCAGGTGCTGACACGGAGGGCCCTGCAGGCATTTTTTTCAGTGTCCTGCTGCTTCTCTGGATCTGGGCGGTCTCATTTAGAAATGCTGTAGCCCGCCACCATTGCTAACTCCTGGCATTCTTCCTTCGGGCTCTGAGATTCAGGCTGAGACCTGTTTTCTTACAGAGGTGTTTCCTTCCTATCTGGCATATCCCAGGTAGAAATCACGTTTCATAATGTTTTTGTCCTTTTGTTCTCATGTTCTAAGCCGACTCCAGCACACTGTCAGCGTCAGAACACCTGGGGCCGTGCTGGCTCCCAGAACCACAGGAGAACCTGCCCAGGGGCTGCTGACGGGTTCTCTGCAGTGGGACTCTCAGGACTGAGGCCCAGTTAGAAATGCCAGCGATGATGTGGGGGAGGAAAAAGTGTCGATGCTTCCTACTAGAATAAAGCAGAAAACCGCACACATCATTCCGAGGAAGCCAAGCTTTTGAGCAGAGCGAAGGGGTGGTCTGTCCCTGCCCCTTCCTTGCAGAGTGATTGGAACAGGTTCTGTTGCTACCCTCCCGTCGAGATGCTCACTCTGTCCCTGGGGTTCAGCTCCTAAGGGGAGCACGAAGGCTGCGGAATGTAGGCAGCGCAAGAAGCCCTTCCCTCGGCTCTATCTTTTCAATCACTAAGACTGTTGATTCATTAAAGTCCAAACTTGTGCTGGCACCATCTTGGCCTCTCATGCCCTCCCTTGGTCTGTCACGGTCATCTCCATAAAAGCTCAGGGTGAGTCAGCTGAAATGGGAAAAAAGAAAGAGGTGTGTTTCTGGCTCCCGTACACATGACTCTGAGTAAGGAACGCCTGCAAACAAAGCCCTTCAGCCTGAAACTCCAAGGGCAGGGTGTGGGCAGGTTCGCGGCACGGTGCAGGCAGGGTCGAAGCGGTGTGTCGGGCAGGTTGGACGTGTGTACTTTCCCTGCATTTGATCATTAGAAAGGAATTAGCTGTCCTCACTGCACTGTGGTCCAGCTTCTGGTGCTCCTCGTAGAAACTATTCGTAGAACAACACCAAGATTACATTTCTTGGTCAGGGATAAACAGTCCCTCTTCCCTTGCTGTCGTTATCCACCCCCGAACCCCAGTTACCTATGCTCTAGAATGTTTATTAATTATATTTGAGCTCCCCTGGTTGATTTTGTAGAAAGAGCTTTTTACAGACATCGAGATCAAGCGTCGGCACGCAGATTGGTGGACTGTTGTTCCCTTACAGGCCAGGACGTGAACAGAAAAGGCCCCCACTTCATGCCGCGCCGTCAGACGGCGAGCACGGCCCCGAATGCCATTCCTTGAGGTCTGCACAGCCAGAAGTTATCTGCACTGTTAACAGAGAAGACGGTATCACCCCTCTCCTACCTCTGTGGAATGTTGCTAGGTAAGAAATGAGAATTTTTCATCCAAAGCCTGGACAATCCACTCAGCAGATATTCTGCAGGAACTTTGGATTGTTTTCCTTAATGTGAGGGTTAAACATCTAGAAAAGCATTATGAAATGTGATTTCAATCTTCCTGGCAGTTAGATTTTTAAACACACACACACATTTCTGGGAAGACAAGTTTTAGCCTGTATGTTGGAACCCCTGGTTCAGTCCTAGAAGAAAAAGAGAGAACATGTGGGTCTCAAGAGGTCTGGAGTCAGGCCACCCAGGTTCAAACCCTGCTCCTTTACTTGCTAAGTAGGAGATGACGGGCAAGTGACTAAATCTCTTTGTGCTTTGGTTTCCTCATCTGTAAAATGGGAACACTGGTCGTGCTTACTTCATAAGGATGTTATAAAGATTAAATAATATTTGTAAAGTGCTTAGAAGTGTGCCTGGCACCCAGAAAGCTCTATATAGGTGCTTAAATAAATAAAATAACGGCATGCTTCGCTACTGCATTTGCTTGCTAGGGCTGCCATCACGGCCTGGACATTATTCTCACAGTTCTGAAGGCTGGAAGTCTATGATCAAGGCGTCCCGGGGCTGGATCCTCCCGAGGCCTCTCCCAGGCTTGTAGCAGCTGCCTCCTCTCCGTGTCCTCACAGGGTCTCCCCCATGTATGTCTGTGTCCCAGTTTCCCTTCATGTGAGGACACCAGTCATATATTGGATTAGGACCTGCCCTGATAAGCTCATTTTAATTTAATTGTCCCTGTAAAGACCCTCCATCTCCAGATACTAGGGGTTAGGATTTCCACATGTGAATTTCGGGAGGTATGCAGTCCAGCCCACATCAGCGATCTTAACATGCGCTCCCCTGGCTCCAGCGACACCTCATGCAGCTGAAGGAGTCATGTGTAAACAGCTGCCAGGCCACAGGCACGCGCTCTTCTACCTGCGTGCACCTCCTTTAAGCCCGGCTACCTTCATCCATCGGACTCTCACTTAAAACTAAACTCTCAGGCTGTGCCTCTCACGGGGACTTCAGGGGTGCGTTTCTGTAATTGGTCGAGTCTTTTTATTTTCAGGTTCTATTGGAGACTCCCCAGTTCCAGTCTCCTTTCATTAAAACCTGTCTTTGATCATGTCACGTATCCCTCACCTCTCCCAAATAAAAGACTGCTTGATCCTTTAGGACTGCCAGCACACAGACGCAACATGTTTTCTGATTCATTTTAAAGTTTTGTTTCTATTTCTTCATGACATGCCTTCATGGATGAAATACAGAACAGCCCCTCATACCACACGTGCAAGGTCACTAGCTTATGAGTGAGTGGCTGTGTGTTAGCATCAGACCAAACACACACACACACACACACACACACACACACACACACACACACACACGGTGTCCTGAAAGAGGAAGGACATTCAAAGAGATATCACAATTTTATAAATAATAATGAAAATAAAATCCAAATCTAAGTTGGAATGAATGGAATGGAAATTTTAACAATCAATAATCTCCCCAAACCTAAAGACACAGTCTTTTGAGCTTCATAAGAGCAGTACCATCGTCTTATACTGCTCTTTGTTTTTTCCCTAGATCCTCCCTGGTAACTAAGATAATTTCAGTACACATAGAAAACAATGAATATTTGTGTATTAAAGCATTTGATTGAGTCTCCAGTTTGAAAGACACAATTTTAAAATTCGCCTACAGAAAATTTACGAAGCTCCATTACATGTAAAAGGCAGTACGCGTTGAAAATATACATGACTCACAAAGGGAACTTAGAAGTAGGGAGCTTTTCTCCTACAGTACCACTTACTCAATGGGAAAAATATCTGAAGTATTCTCATACAAATGAGGAACAATCTCTTGGATTTGAGATAACAATGTAACCCGACTACCTAAGAAGAGAAAACGAGAAATCATGGATCACTGAAGGGCATTTGCCTTTGTTCATCTAAAACGAACCTCTCAACAGAGACTCCGAGAGATTAACTTTGTCCAAGATCATACGGTTAACTGGAAATCAACCTGCTAGTCTGATTCCTGTATGCTTTTGTCCCCCCCTTTGTCCTGATGATTTATTCGTGATTTAAAATATACTTCAGTTGTCCAATAAGTACAATTAAGGAAGAGGGAAGGGAGCAGCTGGAATGGGAAAGCACGCACGACGTCAAGAGGTGACGGCAATCCAAGTGACGTCGGCAGGCGAGTGGAAAAGCAAGATGTGGGCTGTCCAGACAGTGGGCTGTTACTCAGCCTTAAGAGAGAATGGGAGCCCACGCCATGGATAAACCTCGAGAATATTGTGTTAAGAAAGAATGAAGAGATAGGCTTGTGGGAAGAGACGAACGCCCCAGAGAGAGAAGGAGGCGCAGAGAACTTCCCCAGGCGCGGAGCTCCCACCTGGGCCCCACGCTCCAGAATCCCGCTCTGGTTCTCAGTTCCACTTACCGTGCTCAGCCACCTGCTCCCCCAAATTGCTCTGCTGTTCACCCCGCCTTGCTCACACACATCACCCTACACCCAAACTCTCCTCCACTTCTGCATTCCCTTCTTCCCCAGAGCCGGACTATCACTAAAGCCAAAGGTGACCAAGGACCACACCTGAACAAAACTGCAAAAACAAAATTGATTTCCGGAGCTTTCTTCCTCTTCCTTGGCTGCCCAGCACCCTCATGCAGCTCCCCGGCAGGAAAGAGGTGCTCAAGGTGCTCAATCGAGAAATTCTCAGCCTTCTGGGCCGGGAGTGCTTTGCACAATTTTCCCTGCTTGGTTCCTGTACCGTCTCCTTCCTTCCGTCCATCCCTTCCCCCAACTCATGTTACCATCTCTTCCACGCACCATCCAAATTTGCTCTCAAGGAACCATCACACTAAAAATAGAATCCGACTACAGGAACCAACCACATATGGAAGCAGTAAGGAGAGCTTTCAGTTCATTTCCAGGGAATGTTTGCATTACGGTAGTTGACTGCTCAAACGGCCATCTCTCGGATAGGAAATTTTCAGCCATCAGAGGCAGGCCTTCGGGAAAACAGTTTTAGGGGAGCGAGGCCTTTTAGGTACAAAAGATGTCGAGCTCTCTGCCTCGTCTTTCTCATCTCCTGCTCCCTGGGCCTGGTACGTGTCCCACTCCGGAACTCCCGAGACAGCTGCCCCTATCTTCGTGATGCTGTCATCTCAGAGAGACACAAAACTCAAAATATCAGACAGTTCGTTTGACAAAGTTCCAACTTCCGAGTAGTTTATAATCCATATGTACTGACTTTCCTGGTTCAAAATTGCTGTTTCTCTGTGTGGTCAATTCCAAAAGCCTTCTTATGAGGAGATGTCAAAGGATCAGCCAGTTGAAATGTACCTCTTTAGTTCCTAGTAAATAAACCGTTGTCCTTGTCCTCATGGAAGCTCTTCTTGCACCTGCTGCTTTGACAGAGGATCAAAATCTGGTTTGAGCTTCGTCTTTTAAAATCTCTTGTATGTCTGTTAGAGAAGGTAATGAAGGGTAAAATGGTCAAAAATTGCTGAGGATGGTGGAAGAGAAATGAAGAAGATGAGTAACAGGGAACTATCAGCTCTTTATTTTACAGCGAGCTGACTTCTGCCCGGGGAAATAAGGAGCTGATAGTTTTTGTTTGTTAAACTACATGTTTCCAATACAACGAGGTACACAGGAATTACAGAAGTGAACCTTTGAGAATAAATTGTTCACGAAAAAGCATTTCATTGAATGGCACATATGTCCTAAGTTACCAAAAGTGATGGCAATTTAGCACTGGGACAATGAAGCCCTGGGGTCGGTTCATAGCTGGATTCTGGCGGAGGAGATTTGCTTGTCAGTCTGACGCAGCACAGGTTCCCGTCTGCTTTTTCAATCTTTCATTCACAAGCCAAACACCTCAACATCCCAGTGTCAGTCTTTGTCCTGATGAATAGACTTTCTGTTCTCACTCACCTTGAGTTGCAATAAGAGATCAGATAATGTTAATTGTTTTCAATGGCACTTGGCGTAAGGGACCTCTCCAACCCCCAGCTTGTCTTTTATCACTCTCTTCTGGAAGCATTCTGCCAAGTAAAGCAAGAATTCCTCCTGCAGCATATTGAAAGCCACCCCGATTTTCATAGCACCAGGAGAAAGCAGGAGAAAGTTCAAGATGAGAATTTGTTTTCTAAGGAAGAACAGTACAAATAAACCAGCTCCCTCAGACAGACTGTGATCAAATGAGCAAGAAAGATGAAAACACCAGCCAACCAAGGAAGCAACACGGACAGGCTAGCCATGGTGGGAACGGACAGCTGGAATTTCTACAAAGGCAAATCCCATTCTCTAATGAGAGGAGCTGAGCTAACACTCCCAGGGAATCAGGGGAAGTGTCCAGGAATCCTCCTTTTCCTCTCTGTTATTTCATTTTTTGTCCTGTATTGTTTGGGACAATGACTCGTATTTGCTATTGGGTTGTCAGTCACCTTTGCTACTCAGCTTTCATTCTAGACGTAAGAATAACGTGGAATTCCTTTTCTAGTGAACATGTTATGGCAAATTCTATGGATCGTAAACCAAGTAAATCTTATTTATAAACAAGTTATCTCCTTTCGTCTCCTGAAGTTTTATCTTTTTAAATACATTTTTTAAAGGAAACAATAATACAGTCTTCCCAGGGGCTAAAACTTTAGTCTCTATTTTAACTATTTCTTTATTCAAGACTCACTTGAATCTCAATATATTTTTTTCTAATGGACTAAGTTAACTTGGCTATTGGGAGGAAAGAAAGCAAGGTGCTTCTCCTAGTTTCCCTTAAGCTTAATGACCTTAACTAGCACTTTCTCTAAGAATTAACCCTGGAGAGATTTAATTAACTTTCTTATCCTGAAAGCTACACTTTAATCTTTTTGTTTTGTTTTGTTTTTTGAGATCGGGTCTCGCTTTGTCACCCTGGCTAAAGTGGCTTGGCCTCTGCTCAGCTCACAGCAACCTCAGGCTCCTGGGCCCAAGTGATTCTCCTGCCTCAGCCTCCCTAGTAGCTGGGACTCCAACCATGAGCTACTATGCTTGGCCTGATGCTTTAATCTTGATGTTTGAAAAAAAATAAAAAAGAGTAAAACAGAACAAATGGGGAGTTTCTATAAAGATTTTTAAATGTCAGACATTAGAATGTCTACGTTTGCACTATATTTTATAATCATTGCCATTATCACATTGCAAAGCACTTGTTAAGCCACTGAGTGTGTATGGTGCTGTGCTAAGCACAGCAGAAGGAGAACTGCGCGGAGATAATTCCCATTTCCATGAGGGGAAAGGGGAAGCTAAGGCCGGGGCACACGTGAAGGAGAAGGATGTGTTCCAGGGGCCAAGATGCTATGAAGACTAAGAAACGTCTGAGGGTTTTGCTCGTTTTCACAGTGCAATTTGTTAAAAAGCAAACTAAACCTACAGCTGCAGAAGCAGCAGTGGCCTTGAGGATCGGCCGGACCAGTAGTCCTCTTTTACATTTGAGGAAACTGATCCTCCACTGGCCAAGTGACTTGTCTACAGTGAAGTTAAAGACACCCTCGGGATCACAAACTAGATTTGCTGCCTCTGCATTTTCTAAAATGTGTATAGATGCTCTGTGTCAGCTGCGTCAGAAATGTTCGGGTTAGACACTGCCCGATTCATAGAAGAGGAGAAAAGGGAAAGAGGAAGGGAAGAGTGGGTCTGAGGGAGAGAAAAGTTTAAGCGGCGAGTGGAAATGAGGAAGGAACTGCGAGTTAACACTTCGTCCCTCCGACCAACCAGAAGGAGCGTGAGGCCTGGGGAACAGCCGGCCCTGGGACCCTGGGGCTCCTAATGAACACCTCATACGAAGAGTGGGACTGAATTCCCTCCGTGGTGGCCTTTCCTGCGGTCTCATGCCATAGCGTGAGTCTGTTCTCTCACGGGCACCAAAACATCGCGTAATCCTAGAAAGAGAATCCCATGGTGTGATGGAAGAAAGTGCCCACAGGGTCATGTGTGAAAATTACCTAGTAGTCAAGGGCCATGGCCTCAGCCCCTCACAAAATCAGGAAGTATTTTTGTCTGTTTCTGTCTTGGTTTCTTCTTTGCATACAGGATAATTTGGGTTTGGTCTTTATTCATTTACATGTTAGAACTATGAGATCTGGATTTACTCGTTCTCAGCTTTAGGTCCATATATATGTATGTACACATATACAGCGTGGCCATAAAGTGACATTGCACATGAACCCCCCCCCATCTATTAATACCTTTAGGAGTTCATTGGTAGTAGAAGTGTTTCTTTTTTTAATTATTAATTTGGTTAAATTCTTCCCCCCTCTCCTAATTTCCTGAGTGAAGGGGCGGGGTCCTCTGATGTGGGTGGGTCAGGGCGCTGCGCTCGCTCAGCTGGGGAATCCCGTGAGTATATGGTTTGCTCACCCTGTACTGGATACTCATTACTATATTGTCCTCAGTTCAAAAAAAAATGACAGCTAGATCACACTAATCGACTCCTTGATATTATGTTAAAAATGCAGCTACCAGGTGTCCACTAGATACAAAGTTGACCACTAAAATAAATTTTACGAATTCCTGATCCTTGTTAGCAAACTCAAGGGTACAACTTTTTTTTCCTTCCACAATGAGCCAAACAAAAGTTTCAAACTTATGCATGTGATTATAGAGGCAAAGAGTTGCAATCATAACTCATATCAGCAGAAGGTCAAGATGGCTTACACAGAACCATGCACTTTGCACAGCGCATTTCCCAAGGCCTGGGGTAAGCACAGTGAGCAGCCAGCTACCCTATCCCAAAGATTTGGACATGGCCCGCAAGTTTCTATGAAATGTATGCGTGTTTTGGGTTATGCCATTTGGATGTTTTGTCTACAGGATACTGAATACCTAGATGTTTGGAAACATCCAGATGATGGGTTTTAAAATTTTTGTTTGGATGGGATATTTGGCTTTATAAGCAAGAAGCACTTCCATACAGTAAATGGACATTGTTACCTTTTTAAAAAGCATAAGCTTCATTTTATTTTAGATTGACATGAGACAGGGAAAAACTTCATGGCTATAACGTTTTAACTCAGTTTTGTATATTGACTTTCCATTTGCGAGAATTATAGTTTGAAATAACTATAAACCGGGCGGCACCTGTGGCTCAAGAAGTAGGGAGCTGGCCCCATATGCCGGAGGTGGTGGGTTCAAACCCAGCCCCAGCCAAAAACTGCAAAAAAATAAAAAAAATAGAAAAAATAATGAAATAACTATAAACCAAAAAGCAGTTAAATTGCCCCTAAAGTTTTTAGAACATTCTCACTCAGTGTCTCCTTGTCTGTCTTTTTTTTTTTTAATCATTAAAATTTGATCTTTGCCTTATTGGAACTATGAAGAAATCTAAATGTGAATAGCCCTTTTTATAACACACAGTCATTGTTTGTACTTGCAAAACTGGATTAAGAAATCACTGGTAGTCTTACATGTTTTTGTTTTGCCAAAGAAAATTCAGCATATTTCTGCTTAGCCTTGAAATTTCCACCAACCAGACAGAGAGATTGTGTACCACCTACACTCCTCTCCTCAGCTTCCCCAGTCCCTGGGGAAATCTCTGCTGGAAGCCTGGAGAACATGGACCAACTCCTCTTGTGCCTTGCTCTGTTTCACCTGCCCTGCAGGTGAAATAGTGCCCTAGCTGGACCACAGCATGAGGTCAAGCACATCGTTGGTTAAAATCAAGCAAACATCTTTCTGGGTTTCCCCCTCTCCTTTCTGTCCTGTATCCAGAACTATAGACAACAGCCTTCTCTTTAGTGAGAGCACCTTTCGGTGAACCAATCTTTACTGTGATGGTTGTACATGATGATTATTATAATTCCTGGGCGCCCTTCCCATTTACAGCAAGCCCTCCGCATTTTATCAAACATGAGAGTCCACCCATCCCTACATCCTCCCACCCAGTATCTATCTGTCTGTCCACTCAACCATCCACCTCCTTCCCTCTCTCTCTATCACCTGTCTATCTTTGGTGTGGATCCACGGGCTTCTATTTTTTTCAATGGTTTATAATTCATTGCTGTGTCTATTTTTTCTTTCTAGAATTCCTATTTTCCAAATTCTAGCACAAGCCCCTGTTTAAAATTCCTTTTTGTTGTCCCGTTTTTCACCTCTCGGTCTTGTAGCTCTCTGCTTTTTGGGATGGTGTCTCCACGTTATCTTCCAATTCTTGTAGCGACTATCTTTATCTTGAGCTATCGTTTTTAATTTCCTTGAGCTCTGATTTGTTTCTGATTGTTCTTATTTCGTGGATACAGTATATTCTCTCTTTTCGACTCTCACAATATCATTGAATTTGTTTTCTGCTTCCTGAATTGTTTCTATTTGTTTTCTCTGGGTTCTCTTCTTTCAGATTATTTGTTTTGACTTTTCCATTGTGTGTATATTGACCTGTTAGCTTTGCTGTGTTGTGATTCAGTAGGGCCCATTTGTTTCACTGAGAGGTAATAGAAAATTGGAGCAGGGCTCGGAGCTCGTAGCACAGTGGTTAAAGCGCTGGGCACATACACCGAGGCTGGCAGGTTCGAGCCCAACCCAGGCCAGCCAAACAACAGTGACAACTGCAACAAAAAAATAGGCGGGCATTGTGGTGGGCACCTGTAGTCCCATCTACTTGGGAGGCTGAGGCAAGAGAATCACTTGAGCCCAAGAGTTTGAGGTTGCTGTGAGCTGTGACACCACAGCACTCTACTGAGGGCAACACAGTGAGACTCTGTCTCAAAAAAAAAAAAAAGAAAGAAAGAAAATTGGAGCAGATGGAGAGTAAGTGTTCTTGACACGGAGTTCCAGCAGCCCTCACTGCTCCCTGTCTGAGGTTCACCTGATGCATCTAACACCTGTTGCTCAGAGTGAATCCACTCTCTCTCATGTACGTACACTTGGGTTTTCCTCCTTCTCCACTTGGTAAAGTCAGTGAACGCTGGTCCTTCTACTTCCCATCCGCTAAAAATGTGGAGAGTCTTCCTTCCATTGTGGTTCCCTCTCAGCTCTCCTTTGTACTGGTGAGTCCGTGCCACTATAAATTCTTATTTTTGTCATTTTGATGACGTTTCAAAGGGGAAATAGAGATAAAGATAGGCATTTGATCCACCTTGTTTAACGAGAATGCAAACAAAAACTCGAATCTGGTTGAGAGAAGCAAAGTCCAAGATTACAATGAGCGTGCCGGCTGCCCACACTTATTCTTTTCCAAAGGGCGTGCAAACAGCACCTGGGTTGGAGGGCTGCGCATCTAAGTCTGTTTGGGGGTCGGGTGAAAGGCCAGATCCTAGAGAATTGGCACAGGGGGACAATGTGATGCACCTGCTCAGGGGGGAGTGTGAAGAGAAACGGGTTACATCCTATTTCCAGGTATGATTAAGTCGACGCTGGGTTTCATCTGCACCACCCACATGCCCTTGCCAGATGGATCTAGAAAAATGAAAGAATTGGGCCGTTAGCATGTGGAGTGGATATAAATGTTATATTTTTACCATTTAGGATGATAATTCAAAACCAATATAGAATACAGGGGGAAACTGCATAGGAACTTCAGTCAGAAAACAGATGTTAATTTTCACGTGCCCAACACTTGTGTTCAACAACTCTTGGGTGTCAGACAGCAACGGCAGTGCTCATTGTCTACGTTTTTCTTGCTAGATTATCACTAATACCTCAACAGGAGAATGTGTTTTCACCAGAAATGCGGACAAACCCAAGTGACAGTGACGAAATAGGGAAACTGTGGTTGACTCTCTACAGCAATAAAACTGGAGAGTGACCATAAAATATAATCTTCCCAGGGTGCAGTGAGGCTTATCTCTCAGGGATTTGCTAGTTTTACCACATTCGAACAATAAAATGTTACATAGGTTTGTAAAGAGACTATATTTTATGACTCTGCAACTCACTGGAAATTAAGCCATTTGGCAGAATTAGTAGTTTATTTGCAAATGTTTGCTCTTTCTGCGTGAAACCACGGCCAGTGTGCAGCTGAAGTTTCTCTTCTCAAACAGCGACCTAAGTACAGGAGAAGGAAGACATATTGGATGAGTGTCCAGATTAAGGAGAAGAGAATCCACATATCATACAGTACTCCCTCGAAACCTGGCTGAGGTTTAAATTATGTGAGAAAGGAAGAAAGGAGTATTCTCCTTTCTAGACAACTAGACAACTCCTTCATAGACTTTGTTGGTGGTGAGAGTTTAGAGGGTAAGGGCACTGTGCAACCCTCTACAAAGTATTATTAAATGAAAAAAGGAGCCCATGATATGGATATACAGTCTGTGTTTAAAAGTGGGAAACGTCCACATCCTGTTTATAGAGGGAGTCCAGAAGTATTTGCACAAATGGTTGAGAGAGGTGATAGATTTACAGGATTCATTAAACCAACTGATGACCGTCATTCCCCCAATATCAAAAATATGGAGCAAAACAACTACTAATATACTGTTCCTGGGAGGGGAAGTTGGTACAGCTGCCATGCCATTTTGGAGGGAAATTTGGAGCTTCACATGAGAAAAATGCCAATTAAGACAGTGATGAGATACCATCGGTGTGTAGGAGATGGGAAGCAATTTGAAAACCCTACCATCCTAAGTGTTGGCAAGCCGGTGGGAAACTTGACACGGTGTAAATCCACATGACCACTTTGAAAGCATTTTGGCAATAGCTAGGAAATCTGAGCATGGGCATACTCTGTGACTCAGACTTTGTCATTTTTCATTTTATTTCAGCATTTGGTTGATTAGAGTATATCATCAAGGAGACTTTTTGGGAAGGGCTTGTCCCCAGAATCCTTGCCTCTCTGAGGCTTCCTGCTGTCTGCCCATGTGAATGACTTTGAGTACAGCACTTTCCTGGAAATTTTATTTATTTATTTATTTTTGAGGCAGAGTCTCACTCTGTTGCCCTGGGTAGAGTGTGGTGGCAACATGATAGCTCAAAGCAAACTCAAACTCTTGGACTCAAGCAATCCTCTTGCCTCAGCCACCCAAGAAGCTAAGACTACAGGTATCTGCCATGAGACCCAAATAGTTTTTCTATTTTTAGGAGAGATGGGGGTCTTGCTCTTGCTCAGACTGGTCTCAAGCTCCTGAGCTCAAGGGATCCTCCCGCCTCTGCCTCCCAGAGCGCTGGGATTACAGGTGTGAGCTGCCGCACCAGCCCTGTGACAGTCCTCAGCCAGCCAAAGGAATTCCTTTCCCTGTGCAGGTGCTTTGAGCCTCTCCTCCAGGATACCTTCAGGGATTTTTCTCATTTACAGCAGCTTCCATAGTATTCCCTTTGACTGATTATTTTCCATTTATTCCCTGAAATAATTTGATGTACAAATTGAACTAATCATTTCAGAAGTGTTTCCTTCTGTCACCGAACCTCTCTTTGACTTGGTTTTCTGCGTTTGTCCATTTCTTTGTTCTGAGATTGCACTGTTTTCTCCTCACTTCCTTTCCTTGGCATTTCCAGCTTCTTTTGGATCTGATGCTTTCATTTTGTTATTTTATCTTCTCCATAATCTCCTCAAGGGTGTGAAGGATATAGTACCCAGACATTTCTTCTCTTCCCCGGGTAAATTTTCTTCCCGTCTGGATTCTTTGCTAGTCTTGGGCATTTCTTTTTTCTTTACAGGGGCCTGTGCAGGACAGACAGATTTTTTCCGCAGGACCCACATTGAGCTTGCTTTCCCTGGTCTTCTTTGACAAGGCAATCAGGTCCTGGCCTATTTGCTCCCAAAATAGCATGGGCAAATTCTCCTTGACTCCAAGGAGCTTATCTGGGTTATGCACATATTTAGATCTTCTCCGTAGAACATGAGTTTAAGGGCTGGCTTTAATGGGTTTGCTCTACCCTTCACCTGCCTGTGGAGAGCCGGGAGGGATGAGATGAGAGGGCCGGGGCTTGGAAAGATGAGATTGTGAAGTTCCGTCACCTCTCTCTGTAGGTAATGAGCCCTGTAACAAGTTACAAGGCTCCCCTATTGAGTTAGGGGAGAGAGGGCAATGAGGTGCCCTTGTAGACAAATAGCGGGGGCAATGAGGTGCTCTCCAGTTTTAAAGTGCTTTCAGGGTAAACCATCGAGCTGGTGCGTGTAGTGTGAAAGCGTTGGGAGTTTCAACTTTTAGTTTGGTGTGGCCGAATGCTTCTTCCTCCCCCCTACCATCTAGAAAGCTTAATTTTCTGCTTTATACAAACAAACAAAAAAACTGTCTTTCAATTTTTACCTCACTGATAGGAAAACAAAGCAAATTCTGTGAGTTTTTCTAAACTAGGCTTATGACCTAGCTATGAAAGATAGGAGAGAGTGGCTTACAATTAGAAGATAAGTTTCTTGGTTAACCCCCAAATCCCCAATCTTCATAACAAAACTCAGTGATAGTGATTTTTTTCAGAACTTTCTCTCAATACCGATTACTTCACTGCCTTTCTCTCTTAAGAGTGGAAGTCCAGAGTCTTGCACCTCCGTTCAGTTGGATAAAATTGGCGTTATAGCCGATGGTATTTTTTGAAGTTTGTAGAATGGTATGGACACCCTGGCGTTGTTTCAACATTTATTATATATTCTTTTGCTCTTTCACTTCTCTGTGTGTATTTGCTTTAATTTTGTTTTTTGTTTTTGTTTTTTTTTTGAGACAGAGCCTCAAGCTGTCACCCTGGATAGAATGCTGTGGCATCACAGCTCACAGCAACCTCCAATTCTTGGACTCAAGCGAGTCTCTTGCCTCCGCTTCCCAAGTAGCTGGGACTGCAGGCGCCCGCCACAACGCCCGGCCATTTTTTGGTTGCAGCCGTTATTGTTGTTTGGCGGGCCCGGGCTGGATTCGAACCTGTCAGCTCAGGTGTACGTGGCTGGTGCCTTAGCCCGTTGAGCCACAGGCGCCGAGCCCATTTGCTTTAATTTTGGGGAGGAAAATTCCTTTGCAATTCTACATTTTGGCTGCCATCTAAGGTCTTTTCAAGTTCATATTTTATGTATACATACATATATATAATCTTCTCTGTTGTGAATGTGGTGAATTAGATATACAAAAATTATTTACTCTGAAGTTTCTCATAGCAAATCATCCCTTCCAATCCCTATCTGAGTGTTTTCACCTACTCTTTCTGTTTCATTCTTACTTTTTTTTTTTTTTTGAGACAGAGAATCACTCTGTCACCCTGGGTAGACTGCCATAGTGTCACTGCTCACAGCAACCTCAAACTCTTGTGCTCAAGAGATTCTCTTGCCTCAGCCTCTCAAGTAGCTGGGACTATAGGCGCCTGCCCCAATGCCCGGCTGTTTTTAAAGACAAGGTCTCACTCTGGCTCAGGCTGGTCTGGAACTCATTAGCTCAGGTGATCCACTCACTTTGGCCTCCCAGAGCACTAGGAGTACTCCGGCTTCACCTGCTCTTTAAGAAATCATTTGTGGTCATTGTTGTTATTTCTATACACTTACACTTACCAGCAGCTTACAGCCCAAAAGAAGAGGGAAGATGCAGTCTTTTAAAAAAAATATGCTTGATTTGTTGTTTTTAGCTTCAGAGGAAAGGAGCAGCTGCAATAATAACATGCTCAGAGTAGACTGTCTGGGTAGGTTAGTAAGTATTATTGCCTTATGGTTTACCTGACCATTTTTAACTTTGACGTTGGTGAGTATGAACAAAGGTGAAGAAAATTAATAACTTCCAGGATCTTCTTAAACTAAGTGATTTTTGATCTACTAAAGTACACTCAATTTATGTGCATACATTAAAATGGTCACCTGGTCTTATATTAATAGTCAAACACTATAATTATAGTAGAAAAATCAGAAAAGTTCATTAAAAAACCATTCCCAGATAATTTTTTGTTTGTTGGGAGGTTGGGCTTTGGGGGTGGGCAGAGTTAATACTTTGCATGAAATATCTTATTTTATAACAGTGAAATTGCTTTCTCTTTTGTCTTGTGATTTTTTTGGGGGGTGAAATTTAAGTTTTTGTGTGAGTAGTACTATTATACCTATCTTGAGTGTCTTGCTTGTACTGTATCACATCATACATTTGTTTAATTCTTAGTAAACTGTTCACTTGTTAAAAAATAAATAAGTAAATAAATAAATGAGAAAAAAAAAACCATTTTCTAAAAATACAAACTAAGATAGTGGCTTATGCTTGTAATCTCAGAACTTTGGGAGGCTGAGGTATAAGGATCACGTGAGGCCAGGAGGTCAGGGTTGAGAAAGACCCCATCTCTACCCAAAAAAAAAAAAAAAAAAATTAGCCAGGCTTGGTTGTGCATGGCTCTGTAGTCCTAGTTACTCAGGAGGCTAAGGAACAAGAATTCAGGTTACAGTGACCTATGATCAGGCTACTGTACTCCAATTTAGGCAACAGAGCAAGACTTTGTCTCTGGAAAAAAAAAGGAAAGAAAAGAAAAAGATACAAATGGCCATTAAACATAATGTTCACCTCATTAATTATCAAATGCATTTAAATTTAAAAAGATATCATCCCATTTTTAAAAAGCACAGAACAAATAGCTTCATGGCTGAATTCTACCAAACATTTAAAGAAGAATTAATTCCAGTCCTTCTGGAAGTCTTCTAAAAAACTGAAGAGGAGAAAATACTTACCAACTCATTTCATAAGGCCATAATTACCCAGATATCAAAGCCAGACAAGCAACTGCAAGAAAACTTACAGACCAATATACTTGATGATCATAGATGCTAAAATCTTCAACAAAATACTAACAGACCAAATTCAAAGTACACAAAAGAATCATTCATTTATCCCAAGGATATAAGGATGATTTGGTACATGCAAATCAATAAATGTGACATACCACATTAACAGATGAAAGACAAAATCATATGATCACCTCAACAAATACAGAAAAAAACATTTGACAAAACTCAACATCCTTTCATGATGAAATCTCTCAACAAATAGTATATAGAAGGAATGCAACTCAACATAAGAAAGGCTATATGATGTTATAAGCCCACAGATAACATCATATTCAATGGTGAAAAGTGGAAAGCGTTTCCTTTAAGAGCAGAACAATACAAGGATACTCACTCTCACCACTTCTACACAACATAGCAGTACCAGGGGACCTAACCTACGCAATAAGGCAAGAAGAAAAATAAATTTAAGTTATCCAAATAAGATGAAGTGAAATTGAACTTGTCTCTGTTCACTGATGACATAATTTTTTTTTCTTTTAGAGATTAAGTCTTGCTCTGTTACCCAGGCTGGAGTACAATGTCGTGATCATAGTCACTGTAACCTGGAACTTCTGGGCTCAAGTGATCTTTCTGTCTCAACCTCCCAAGTACCTGGAACTCCAGACATATGCCACCATACCTGGCTAATTTTTCTTCTTCTCCTTTCCTTCTTCTTCTTTTTTTGGAGATAGGATCTTACTATATCATCTAGGCCAGTCTCAAACTTGTGGCCTTATGCGATCCTCCTAACTTGGCCTCCTAAACCTCTGGGATTACAAGTGTGAGCCACTGTTCCCATTGACCCATCAACATGATCTTATATATAGAACACCCTAAAGACATCACCAACAAACCATTAGAACTGATAAACAAATTAGTAAAGTTGTAGGATATAAAATTAATATACGAAAGTCAGTAATGTCTTTCTGCACTAATAATGAATTATTCAACAAAGAAATTAAGAAAAAATCTCGCTAATAATAATATTTTTTAAAATAGAATAAGATACTTAAGAGTAAATTTGACAAAGTAAACAAAAGCCCCATACGCTGAAAACTATAAAACATCAGTGAAATGGCTCAGCGCCTGTGGCTTAAGTGGCTAAGGCGTCAGCCACATACACCTGAGCTGGTGGGTTAAAATCCAGCCCGGGCCCACCAAACAACAATGTCAGCTGCAACCATAAAATGGCCAGGCATTGTGGCGGGCGCCTGTAGTCCCAGCTACTTAGGAGGTGGAGGCAGGAGACTTGCTTGAGCCCAGGAATTGGAGGTTGTTGTGAGCTGCGAAGCCACAGCACTCTATCCAGGGTGACAGCTTGAGGCTCTGTCTCAAAAAAAAAAAAAAAAATCAGTGAAAGAAAGAAATTAAAGATGACACAAATAAATGAAAAGATATCCTGTAGTCATGGATTGGAAGAATTAATGTTGTTAAAATATCCATATTACCCAAATCAATCTACAGATTCAATGCTATCTCTATCAGAATTCCAGTGTCACATTTCAAGAAATAAAAACAATCCTGAAATGTGTATAAAACTACCAAAGATCCTGCACATCCAAAACAATCTTGAGCAATAGGATCAAATCACTACTACTAAGTTTCACACTACCTGATTTTAAAATGTATTACAAAGCTATAATAATCAAAACAGCATAATACAGGCATAAAAACAGATAATACATAGACCAATGGAAAAGGATAGAAAGTATAGAAATAAACTCATGCATACACAGTCCATCATTTGTTTGTTTGTTTTGAGACAGCATCTCACTATGTCACCCTTGGTAGAATGCTGTGGTGTCACAGTTCACAGCAACCTCCAACTCTTGGGTTAAGCTATTCTCTTGCATCAGCCTCCCAAGTAGCAGGACTACAGTTGCCTGCCCCAACGCCTGACTATTTTTTGTTGCAGTTGTCATTGTTGTTTTAGCTGGCCTGGGCTGGGTTCCAACCTGCCAGCCTCAGTGTATGTGGCTGGCACGGTAACCACTGTGGTATGGGCACCAAGCCAGTCCATTGATTTTTAACAAAGGTGCCAATAATATACAATGGTGAAAGAACTGTCTCTTCAATAAATGATGTTCAGAAAACTGGATACCCACATACAAAAGAATGAAAATGGACCCTCACACCATATATAAAAATCAACTCAAAATAGATTGAAGATGTAATTGTAAGACCTGAAACTATAAACCTATTAAGAGAAAACACAGGGGAAAACTTCCACGATATTGGTCTGAGCAATGATTTCTTGGAAGGACCACACAGCACAGGCAACAAAAGCAAAAATCAGATTGCATCAAACTAAAAAGTCTCTACACAGCAAAGGAAGAAATTAACAGAGTGAAGAGACAACCAGCAGAATGGGAGAAAATATTTACAAACCATACATCTGATAAGAGGTTAGTATCCAAAATATGTAAGTAACTCAACTCAATAGCAAGAAAAAAAAAATAACCCAATTAAAAAATGGCTAAAGAACCTGAATAAATATTTCTCAAAATAAGATATACCAAATAGCCAACAAGCTCATGAAAAAATACTCAACAACACTAATCATCAGGGGAATGGAAATTAAAACCACAATGAGCTATCACCATCTCCTACCTGTTGAAATGGCTATTATCGAAAGGACAAAAAAAAATACAATCCTAGAACTGTAGGAGACCAAGGTGGGAGGATCACTCTTAAGATCAGAAGTTTGAGACAAGACTGAGCAAGAGCAAGCTCCCATTCTACAAAAGACAGAAAAGATTAGCTAAGCATCATGAGGCATGCCTGTAGTCCCAGCTATTCAGGGGGCTGAGGCAGGAGGATGGCTTCAACCTAGGAGTCTGAGGTTGTAGTGAGCTATCATCATGCCACTGCCCTCTATCTTGGTGACAGACAAAGCCTCTGTCTCAAAAAAAAGAAAAAAGATAAGTGTTGGTGAAGATGTAGAGAAATGGGAACCCTGGTACACTGCTGATGGGAATGTAAATAAGCACAGTTTCATTATGGAAAACAATGTGGAGGTTCCTCAAAAAATTAAAAATAGATTTACCATATGATTCAGAAATTTACTTTGGGTATAGGCGATTGAAATCAGTATATGGAAGATATCTACATATCTATGTTTATTGCAGCATTATTCATAATAGCCAACATATGTAATCAATGCAAGCGTCCAGCAACAAATGAATGAATAAAGAAAAGGTGGTATATATACACAACGAAATACTATTCAGGCTTTAAAAAAAAGGAAATTCTGTCATTTGCAACATCATGGGTGAAACTGGAAGACATTTTGCAAAGTGGGATAAACCAAGTGCGGAAAGACAAATATTTCATGACCTCTATTATGCAGTAGAACCTCTGTAAGTTGTGACCAACTGGCCAACATAAGGAAGCAGGCCTACTATACTGACACGTACAGCAGTGCACGTCCGGTCTGTGAAAATCAGCTCAACTTAAGGGGGCGATCAATGAGGGATGTGGGAACTATGGAGGTTCTATTGTCTATGGAATTCAAAAGTCAAACACAGGGAAGTAGGATGTAGGAGGGTGGGTCCGGGGGGCGTGAGGAACCGGTGAATGGAGAAAGTGTAGATAGGGTCAGACTCTCAGTCGGACAGGAGGAATACATGCTAGATATCTATTGTACAGCATAGTGACAATATTTAATAAGAGTGCATATTTCAAAATTGCTAAGATTAGGTTTTTAATCTTCTTACCTCAAAAAAAGGTAAGTGATGTGATAGATATGTTAATTAGCTTGACTTACTATTTCTACAATGTATACAACATATCAAAACATCATGTTGTACCCCATAAATGTATGTAATTATTATTTGTTAATTAAAAATAAATAAATAAATAAAAGATATCATTTGATTGTCATATTACCAAAGACAAAAGATATTGCAAGGGTACATCTCAACTCTATTAAAAGTAGAGTATAAATGTCTTAACACAATAATTAAGCAAGGTGAAGGCTATGTTAACCAGTTTGATGCAAGCATTCCAAATTATATATAAAATCAGCACACTGTACCCCATAAATGCATTAATGTACACAGTTATGTTTCAATAAAAAATTATTAAGAGAAAGAAACAAAAAATCTTTATCAGAGTTGAGGAAAGTATAATGAGATGCTCTGATATAAATAAAATAGTAAACACAGACTGGATGGAAGGTAATTTAAAAATTCTTAGGAAGAAAAATTTGAGGTGTTTGCTCTTTTTTTTTTTTTTTTGTAGAGACAGACTTTGACTTTATCGCCCTGGGTAGAGTGCCGTGGCGTCACACAGCTCACAGCAACCTCCAACTCCTGGGCTTAGGCGATTCTCCTGCCTCAGCCTCCCAAGTAGCTGGGGCTACAGGCACCTGCCACAATGCCCGGCTATTTTTCTGTTTTGCAGTTCGGCCGAGGCCGGGTTTGAACCCACCACCTTCCGTATATGGGGCCAGCGCTCTACTTGATGAGCCACAGGCGCCGCCCGGAGGTGTTGCTCTTTGATTTAGACATTTGTCTATAAGGAACTCATCTCACATAAATAATCAGAGAATAGTAGCAGTACATATAAGTAGTACCATGTACAAGAACACTAACTGCACTGTAACTTATCAGAAGAAAAAGACTGAAACTATGGGAGTGCCTAAATAAATTGTACAACTTAAGATGAAATAGTACGCAGTCACAAAAACTACTTTCTGGAAGAATTTTAACAACAGGGAAAAGGGCAAAATATAATGTTAAGTGATAGAGGCAGACCAATCTATTTAGGTTAAATGGTGATATATCATACCCATAAAATAAATATGGCTAGAAATATCCCCAAATGCTATTAGTGATGTTATCTGGGTAATGGGATGATAAGTGATGTTTATCTTTTTCTTCTATTCATATTTTTGAAGCATTCTAGAATGGAAATGCATTATTTTATGACAAAGTCCATAAAAATAGGTATTTACATCTGTTCTTCCTAATATCCATATATCACACTCTGTCCCCAGCAGGATGAATATATTATACATGGTTAAGATGACTCCTGGGGTCTCTCATGATAGCTTCCCGGCTTCCCTGTCTAGTTTTATCGCTCACTCTTCTCAGATCTTTCCATTTGTTTAAGTCATGCTGAGCTCCTCGCAATCTCCCCACACATGTCGTGTTTATTCTTGTCTGAGCATCTGTACAGATGCTGTTTTTTCTTCCTAGAATGCCCTGGGCTTGATTTCAGGAGCAGAGAAGTTCATTCCTTTGGAGGAAAGACTAGTAAGAACAAGAGAGGCCCTAAGTTCTAGGGGGCCTGGGATATCAGGCCAAACACGGAGATAGAAACTACGGTGGGGAGAAATAAAAGGGAGCCCCAGTGATGAGAATCGGGTGACCCCCGAAAATGTGAAATTAGTGGCTAGAGTTGTTCGAAGCTGAGTCCTCTAAAGCTGGGCTAAAATCCTTCCACGCTCACTCCCTAAAGATATTACAAAAGCCCATCTTTTCATCTAAAAACCAAATCAAATTCTGAAACTAAATAAGAAATAAGTTGCAGTGATTGTACCATCGTCCATCTTCTTGGGAAGGGATGAGGGAGCATCCTTGCTGAACGCTCATCCAGGTCCCCTCCTGTTGAGCTTCATCTCCATAGGAGCTTCTCCACCTGCCCCACATCATGGAGTCCATAAAAAAACAATATTTTTATGACACGTGGGGGTAAATCCAAGAGGCCCCTGTGGACAAAAATGATCAGCCTGAGGTCCCTGTGGGTTCCAGCTCTGGCTCGTTTGCCTTGGGGCTGAGATGATCACTATCGCAACCTGCCTGAAGACGCATTCCCCACACGCCAGCTCCAATCTACATCATTCCAGGCAGAATCTCGTCTGCTGGGAAATGCCCCCGGGAAAAGAGATCCTCCCCCTCTTCCTTAGGTAATTTTTTCCTTTGGCTGTCTCCTGGGATGTTGCCATTCAAAGAGCAGCCAGAGGTCTAGGCCATCACTACCATTTTCAAGGACTTTATTTTAGTGTACACCCATGATTGCATTCTTTAAGAAGCAATTTCCTGTCACACTTTCTTCCGTATGACACCCTGCCATATTCTGCCACACCTTATGTACAGTGACTCGACTGGGACTTGCGTTTTAATAGATGCTCAGTAAGCATTTTTCCCCTCAGGACTCAGCAAAATTCTAGAAGTAGATACAGAAGTGAATGGGTTAGCAATCAGCCAACAGTGATTTTACTCTCGTTCTGCTTAGGGCCCTGTCACAGATCCTTCAGAAAGGAAAAAGGAACAAGAGGGAAGACGTGACCAGCTTATGTTAACCACTATCTTCTGGGGTTTCGTTACTCAACACAAACAGATTTATTTCCACCTTTCTTATTCTCTGCTGAAAACCTAACCCCAAAATGACCTGCTTGATTTTATCATATTTCATAGGACTAATGGATATGGAAAAAGGCATTTGGATAGAAACACAACCCACTGCTTACTATTAAGGGAACAATTCAAATGCTGTCTAATACGAATTACTTGGGTTTAATTCCTTTTCACCAAGGACAGGAAAATAATGAAATTTTTTTTGACTTTTTGAACTTGCCACTTTACCGAACCAGCCTCTACCATGAGTGGCTAATGGGAAAGGCTGGTGCTCTAGATTTGAGGTTCGTTGTTTTTTCCTGTCCCCCGCCACCACTTCTCCAGTGTAGAAGAGTTGGTGCTCGAACTGTATAATCACTTCTGTTTTCCTTCCAGCAAAGGTCTCCTTAAAATGGCAAGTGCCTCTCTTGCATGAGAAAACAGTAGCTCTTACCCTTCTCCTAGCTCTTATTTTGCTTATGAATAATACTTAGTTCTAACAGTGATAGTGGCAGCCTTAGAAGACTTTCAAAGAGGTCTTAGGCAATTTACTCTTAGAAAAGAAGTATTTCATTGTCAAATAAAGATTGAATATATTCAAGGTGTACAGCCTGATGACTGGATATTTGTACACACTGTGTAACGATTACCACAACCGAGTTATGAACACATCCATCAACAGCCAGCTGTACGTTAGATCCCCAGAACCTGTTCATTTTGTAACCAAACGTTTGTGCCCCTTGACCATCATCTTCCCCATTTCTCCTACCCACCAACCCCTGGCAACCAGCTTGCTAGTCCTGCGTCTATGAATTTGACTTTTTCAGATGTCACATGTAAGTGAGATCCTGTAGTACTGGTCTTTCCGTGTCTGGTTTATTTCACAGAGCATAATGTCCTCTGGGCTCATCCATGTGGTTCCCAATGGCTGGATCTCCTTCTGTTTTATGGGAGAATATTATTCCATTGTGTGCATGTATGTACCACACCTGTTACGATGGCTAGTATCAAAAAGACAAGGAATGACAAATACTGGCAAGGGTGTGGAGAAAAGGGAACCCTGGACCCTGCTGGTGAGAATGGTATAACCATCCTGGAGAAGAGTGTGAAGGTTCCTCAAAAACTTAAAAAAGGAACTACTGCGTGATCCGGCAATTCCAATTCTGGGCATATATCCAAGGCACTGAAATCAGTATGTCAAAGAGACGTGTGCACTCCCGTGTTCATTCCGGCGCTATTCACAATAGCTAAGATATGGAATCAGCCTAAGTGTCCATCCACAGATGAACGCGTAAAGAAATTACAGTATACATACCTTACTCTTTATCTACCTTGCAGACGACCTAAACATAGGGACAGACAGAGCTTTCTTATAACTTTTAAAGAGAAATTAGTGATGTACGGACTCTGCATTTTTTTCGGAGCATGTAAACTATATTATTTGCCTTAGATCCATAGGATGGGAGGTGCAGGCAGGCTTTCAGAGGCTGTTTTCTTTCACCTGGGTCAACACGCTTGCAGATTAGAGGTGGGGCCTTGTGTTACAGCTTTATCGGCCACTGTGGATAACTGCAAATAGGGACAGTCCAATCAGATGTTTTTCTTATTTTAAAAATAGCTCAATTATAGCCAGCAATTCCACTCCTAGGTATAAAAATATATGGCCACAGAAAATCTCGTCCACAAATGTTCTCTACCAACGTTACTCATAGTAGCCAAAAAGTGGAAACAACCCAAATGTTCATCACCTTGTGGATGAGTAAACAAAATGTGCTAGAGCCGTACAATGGAATATCTTCAGCAGTAAAAAGGAATGAAATATAACACATGCTACAACATGCATGAGCCTTAAAAAACATTATGCTAAGTGAAAGAAGCCGAGCACAAAACCCTACATATTGTGTGATTCCTTTTGTGTGAGGTGTTCCACACAGGCAAATCCATAGAAGCAGAACACAAATTAGTGGTAGTAGTGGGCTGAGGGAGGGGAGGAGGCATCAGAAAAGGGAAATGCCTATTAATGGGTTTCTTTCTGGGCTGATGAAAATGTTTTAAAATAGATGCTCATGTTGCTTGCACAACTCTGAATATATTGAAAACCACTGAATCACACATTTTCAGTAGGTGAATTGTACGTATGTAAATTATCTCAATAAAGCTGTTATTTAAAAATAGCTCAATTATAATTCACCCCCCCCCCTTAACAGTGGACTAGCAATAATGACTTCCTTTCAAAGAGTACAGAATAGAGAGGGCAGAAAGAGTAACTTTACAATGCAGAATGCTGTCAGACACATCCTCAGCCAGGCCATCAAGGTTGACATGACATGATGGGAAGGGCACTTACCCCTATTGCCTTCCCCCCAAACCTACAACTCAAGGCTCATTGTGGGAAAGACACCAGACAAATCCTTCTTGAAGTATATTTTACAAAACACCCGACTGATCCTCCTTAACACTGTCAAGGTCATCAAAGTATATTGGGCAAAACACCCAACTGATCCTCCTTAACACGGTCGAGGTCATCAAAAACTAGGAACATCTCAGAAACTGTCCTCACAATCAACAGGAGCCCAAGGAACCATGATGGCTAGATGTAACGTGGCATCCCGGGCAGGATCCTGGGGCAGAAAAGTGACATTAGAAGAAAACTAGGAAAATCTGAATAAAAAAGTGGGCTATAATTATAATATGTATCAATATTGGTCCATTAATTGCGACAAACATATTATATTAGTCTAAAATGTCAATAAGGGGAAACTGAGTCTCACCTAACTCCTCTGTGCCTCCCATGTCTAAGGCAGAGTTAATCATAGTACCTGCCTCATTGGTTTGTGGAGTTTAAATGGCTTACACCAGTGTGTAACACTTGAGCAGGGCCTGAGGGATGGCAGGTGCTCTGTAACTGTTAGCTATTGTACTACACTAGTGATTCACACTTTCCGCTATTTCGTTTTAAAACGAGAGAGTGAGATTAAGAAAAACAATCTACTAGTGCAATTACAGGGCTATTTTTATTTTTTTTATGTTAACATGGAAGGATATAGAATCTTCAGAATTTAGTGTGTTTTGTGTAGATAAAGTAGCCCACTTCAAAAGAACCATGAAAATACTAAGGTTTTGAAGCAAGATAGGGAAGATTATGCTTTTTTATTTCTCTGGATAAAATTAGTTTGTTGTTGTTGTTGTTGTTTTATTATCTGAGGTTAATTGAGGGTACAAAGAATTAGGTGACAATGTTTGCATTTGTTACAGGTGTGCCATGCCCCCTAACATTGTGCCCATCGAGTGGGAGCACACCCATCCCCCCTCCTCCCTTCTCCCTTCTCCCTCATTCCTTCTCCCCTTTGAATTGATTTTTTCTCTTATGTGGGCATGTATTAGATTGTCTAGTGGTTTCATATTGGTATTGAGTACATTGGATACTTGCTTTTCCATTATTGTGATACTTCACTAAGAAGAATGTGTTTCAGCTCCATCCAGGTTAACACAAAAGATGTAAAGTCTCCATCTTTTTTGTTTGTTTTTGTTTTTGCAGTTTGGCCGGGGCCGGGTTTGAACCTGCCACCCTCGGTATATCGGGCCAGCACCCTACCCACTGACCCACAGGCGCCGCCCAGTCTCCATCTTTTTAAGGACTGGATAGTATTCCATAGTATACGTATACCACAAGGGCTGACCGTTTTTAGAAAGGTTCAGAAATGCTGCCCCTTTTTTGACATTTATTAAATAATAAGGAATGAAATATTTAAGCTCATGTTTCTCTTAAATCATCTACACTGGATTCAGAAGGAACTGAAATAAAGTATCTACCCAAGGGGAAAAATATAAAGTCAGTACTTTAGATAGTGTGCCAGGGAGGAGAAGCAGCAGGGGAACTGTAAATGGAATTAGGCCCCAAATAAAGAGCACCTAATTCACAAATATTACACATATACACACAAACAAGTATTATAAATATAGTCAGTTATAAAATACAGAATGCCCAATTAAATTTTAATTTCAGAAGACAACAATTACATTTTTAATATAAATATGTCTCAAATATCACATGGTACATACTTATACTAAATAATTATTAGTGGTTTTTCTGAAATTCTATTTAACAGGTTTTTATTTGTGGAACATATTTTTATTTACTAAATTTGGCAATTCTGCTTAAAGATCATTGTGCCTTTCAATGACTACGACATTTTCATTCTAAAATAATTTTAAGAAATTTAGAAGAAATTAGCAGAGGTCCCTCTGAATATCTCATACATTTTCTAAGCAGTAAATTTGCAAGTTGCAGAGGACTTTCTATCAAGTCACCAACTTACATGGCACACCTTCTGGGTGTGGGACACAACTACAACAGGGACTCTACCTCACAAATGCAAACATTGTAAACTAATGGTTTATATGGACCCTCACATTAATCTGAAATTTAAAAAGAAGAGAAAAGAAAAGCCATGTTAATAACAGCAAAAAAAAAATTTAAAAAAGTCACTATCTCTTAGGGAAAAAAACAATTAGAAGTTACAACCATACCATCTTTAAAGAAATATAAATTTACTGAATCATTTTTTCTCCATTTAAATTCAGGAGCAACATACAAATGGCAAAACATAACTGTTGTCCAGAAAGTAGAAGGGAAGAGGAGAGAGAGTGGAGGGGAGGGGGAATATGGGAGAGGAAAGGTATTTGGGGGACCTCACCTAATGTGCATGATGCAATGATTCAAAACTAAGAAATGAGTATAATGGTGTTGGATGTGTTACTTAGTTCAATGTCAGCATTTCACATTGTATACAGAAGCAGTACCCTGAACCCCATAAATGCATCAATGTGCATAGTTGTGATTTAATAAAAAACAATTTAAAAAAATAAATAAATTCAGGAGTGAAAATGGTTTAAGTTGTAACTTAGGAGAAAAAAGGGGTGGCTCTGCGTGAAGGAAAGAGGAGCAAAGAAGAACCAGAGACTTGGAGATGGAAGGAGCGAGCACGGGGATGTGAGGGGAGAGGAGGGGGCAGAGAGAAGGACCCACAGGAAGCTGGACACAGAGACTCCCGGGTAACCTGCAGAGGTTCGGGATGCAGTGTCATCTTTAGAGGACCAAAACCTCTCTCTGGACTGGACACAGTTCAACTGAAGGCTGCGTGTGCGGCATCCTACGTACGCTGCTGCCAAAGAACCCTTTGCTTTCCTATGGCACACTCGCTGGGTGAAGGAGACAAGTGCACCTGGGACTCTGCCTCACTCATGCAAACAAACCTAACCGTGTGTACCCTCCTATTAATCTGAAATTTGAAAATAAAAGAACCTTTTGCTTTAAGCTGAGACCCACCCCCAAAATGAAGAAAGGAAGGAAGGGAAGGTGTGATAGAGGATAAGAAGAAGGAAAAATGGGGAGACCAGAAAGAAGAGTTCCTGGGAAGGGGGAAGGAAGAAAAGGAGGAAGAAAAGAAGTTCAGCTTTCATATGTAATCATTTACCTCCCTCAAAAAGAAGGATGTTTAAAAATAAGAACAGGCCTGCTCAGTGACTCATGCCTGTAATCCTCCACTGTGGGAGGCCGGGGCAGGTGGATTGCTTGAGCTCAGGAGTTCAAGACCAGCCAGAGCTGGGCGTTGTAGTGGGCACCTGTAGTCCCAGCTACTCTGGAGGCTGAGACAAGAGGATCTCTTGAACTGCTGTGAGCTACGACACCACAGCACTCTACCCTGGGTCGAAGAGTGAGACTGGCTCAGTCAATCAATCAATAAAAATAATGAACAATCTTGAGTTTGGCTTGGTAATTAAATCTCTCTCTTTCTCCCTCTCTCTGTCTCTCAGACACACACACCGTGATTAGACTTTCTGTGTTTGACCCTGACTCATTTCAGTTTCCTTTTTGTCAGCATTGAACCTGGATAAGTGGCAAAGGTGGGAAAGAGCTGAGTCACCAAACATGAAGTATAATTCAAGTAAGCCACCTATAAATCATAAAGATTTAGTTGCACATGAAATTGTTGCCAGGCCTAAAGAGTCAGACTTTGAGAAAAGATTTTGAGCTGCTATTCATATTTTGGATCAATGTCAAATGGAAAATGGTAGTGTTTTACTATTGAGGTGGGGAAAATTCATATTTTTTTTTGAGGTAGAGTCTAGTTCTGTAGCCCCAACTGGAGGGCAGTGGCATTAGCATGGCTCACTGCATGTATCTTATTGAAAGGCAAATTTCCTTCAATATCACTGAACTAAAATATAAATGTGGTCCTGGTTCAGGTGTGTAGATAAAAAACCTTTTTCTTATAGGTGCCCTGCTTCTCTGATGAGAAAATGCCTAATATCAAGACACAAGAATGGTGAGAACAGTATGTGGGGTTGTTTAATTTAGAAAGACGGCTGGATAATAGCCAATAAATTTCTTGGCTTTAAATAAGACCCTGGTGACATGTTTCATTTTGATTTCTGAGATTAATTAATTATGGGAAAAATCTTAGAATTTATTTAAAGGGTCACATGGGAAAAGTCACAACAGCAATAAGAGAGGTTTGGTCTGAGATTGAGGAGGAGTTCCCAGATTGGATGACTGGCATGTGGAAAATTACTAAGACACAAATAATGGCTCATGCTTGTGGTTTCCAAATTAGAAAGGAGAAATTATTTTTGATACCACTGTAGAGGCCGTTAGAACCTTTATGTACTTTTTTGGGGAAAGAACTTGGTATATACTGAAAATGGGAAACTTTTCTAAATTGTTCAGAGCCCCATGTTTAGTATCTAGCACAATGTTTGTGATTTATATATATAATTGTCCCAGTGTATATTACATATAATGAAATATATATACTAATAGTATATTTCAGCGTTTTTCAACATTTTTTATCTCAGAGCACACTTGAACCTGTAGTTTAACTTCCGCGGCACACTTAAATTATGTTGTTCCCAACAAAAGAATAAAAAGAAAAGTATATACTTACTGTGCTTTGAATTTCTTACGAAAATAATTTAAGTAATGATCTTTAAAATTTTTTGTGACACACCAGTTGAAAACCATTGGTCTATAATATCATGTTATGTATTATCAAACATGTAAGTAGGAGAGAAAAAAATTCAAGAGCAGTTTCAAATGCTGATAAATGGAGAAACTGGAAGATTGAAAAGAAGTTTCACTGAAGAGAGAAAGCCCACTTTACTAGACCAGGGCCGGCTTTGGCAATTTAGGCTCATTAAGCACTTGCAAAGATCATTGCAAATAAAACTACAAAAATGAGTGCAGCCAAGGCCCCAGATTTTTTTTTTTCTAATATGGAGTTTATTTATTTATTTTTTCTTTTTTATTAGATCATAGCTGTGTACATTAGTGCAATCATGGGGTACAATGTGCTGGTTTCATATACAATCTGAAATATTTTCATCAAACTGGTTAACATAACCTTCCTGGCATTTTCTTAGTTATTGTGTTAAAACATTTATATTCTGCATTTAAGGCCCCAGAGTTTAAAGCAACCTACAGTGCGTCGGTTGAAATTGAAAACACAAAGATGCAGATTTATGTTTGATCTGCTTTCCATCCATGTCTGAGAATAGTTTCACCTAATTTGCTTTTCAATTTTTTCTTGGTATACTGTAGAATATTTAGGGGGCTTTTAATATAGAACACATCCCCCCAAAAAGAACACATGGCAAGGGAGAGAAAAATTTAAGTAAAAGATCCCATCTAGAGAGCTAAATTGTAACTTGTCTCTCTTAGATCTCTCTCCCCCTTGGTCTTCTGCAAAGATAATAAAAATAATGGCAGAGTCACATGTCCGGTCACATACTCATTCTTCTTTCTCAACTTCCTTATTTATCTCATGTCTCTCATCTCCCCTGAATTCTTTTACAGCTTCTGATTATTTTTAAAAAGTCATATCAACCGTTTGTTCCACATAGTAACTACTTTTGCTGGAAAAAAAAAATCCTTAGTGATGATTTAATTCTCTCTTTTAATAACAAATAACCCTTGCCTCATCTGACTGCAACTTTAGATTTTGCAGCTTTCCACACACATTGCTTCATAATTTTCTCTGAAAAAGATGACTTTTTTAGAATTGCCATGATGTAAACGTTACTCTTCTTACAGAAAATTCTCGTGAAGCTAAATCTCCCCCCCAACCCCCCAAGAGCACTTGAGGTAGTAAACAACTGGCTCAAATACACAATGTTCTGTCTCTGGTTGGTACAAGTAATAGCTTTGAAAAAAAAAAAAAAACTAATCAAGTAATTCTTAAAAACCACAAAGTAAATATCTCTAGAGTAGTTCAAAATCATCAGGTTTTTCAGTTAGAGTTGGCGATTGCTTCTCTTCCACTTAAAAGTGTTCAGTGTACTAAAACTCCGAAACATACCTTCTGAATAATAATTCCTGACCCACAAATTCTATCATGTTCATACCAACAATAAAACTTTCACTTTTGTGCATAGCAGTAAGGGAAGAGTGGACCCTAATTCCTTTTCCCAACTTAGGATGAATATTTATTCAGTAGCTGCAGTTTTTTTGGCTCTGCGTCGGGATACAGGTGCAGTTCCTTTCTAGATTTCACATTGTCTGGAATGTTCCATGTTTTGATCCAAAATATACTTTATGTTCCACAAATGAGAGGAAGAGCTTGGAGGCCTGGATTACTTTACAAAAGTAGTTGGGTTTTTTTTTGTTTTTTTTTAATTCTTTGAAACAATTCAGTATTCTGTATATTTTATTTACGTTTTCATGGCCAATCGGATACTCGTCCCCAAGTTTGACTTTTACTGTTTTATTAACTATGAAAGTAATACATGAATTTCTGAAATATTTGGAAAAGAGTAAGAAAAGGAAAATCACCGGTCCTCTGTTCTCCAGAGAGAAAAACCCTTTAACAATTTGGAGTGTTTGTCTTCAAGTCAATTTAAATTTAAATTTAGTCAATTTTAAATGTTATGAAAGTTGGGTTTGGATCCTAGTTTTTAAATAATATTTTGCATGCTTTCCATTTTCAGCCACCTAGGGTGGGAGATCAATTTTGTTAGCTGACATTACCGCCCCCCAACAATCTAGGATCTGATTATGTGAAATGGAGTGGGGGGAATATTCCAGGTATAAAAGTGTCTGTTGTGACAGAGAGGACAGGAGAGCCTCAGAGGGAGTTAGTCTAAAGACACTGCACGAAGTGGCAATTCCCGGACTGCACACTGCACAGAGCTCAGATTGCTTTGGATTTCTGCAGATTTTTGAAGTTACTTCACCCTACTAGCCCATATAAATCCTTTCTAGTATTTTTTTTTTTTGTCTGAATGGTTAGTTATTGGCTTGCAAATGTTCAGAAAAGTATTAGCGTATAAGAAATGTTCATTGGTATTAGTATTTTAGATTTCAATAAGGAGTAATAATTCTTAAATATTTTCCAAATACCTTTTTGTTTTGAATAAAATCATGGCTCATATATTCTTTCCCTCAAACTATAGCAACTCAATAATAGTGATTACGGCCTGACGTGTTATAAAAGTATTGACCTTTTATACTACGATGCATTTAGACTCCCTGAACTATTATATTTCGGTGCTTAATTAATCAAACATGTACTTCCTCTTAAAATTAAACAAACACACATGGTCTTATTTAAGATTTAAATTAGGTGAAGTATTACAGGATCGCAGGGTTTGTTTTTTTTTCCCTGAGACACAGTATTCATTCTGGATAGACGTTGAACTAACATGTTTATGAGTTCCACTGGGATGCAAAATAGTATGTTTTTGTTTTTCTCCGGTTTTGTTTCTGACAATCAATTCCCCGTACTTTCAACTTGGAAATTTTCTTCACAATTTTCAGTTAAATTTGTCAAAATGACAGCACGTGCTGCCCTTTACTGGTTTTTTTCTGTCTACTACATGTTAGCTAATTTTTTAAACTGGGAATTTTTTGCAAGGATCTAGAAAAAGAGAGAAGGGGATATTTGTTGCCAAATATAATGGAACAGATTGTATTTCTGTAAGTGACTTGTAGGTATGTGCTGCAATTTCCTAATAAATGTTACTTGAATTCTCAGGCCAGTCGATACAGAAATTAACACATTCTCCCACAATACAAAAAAGTAATGTCACAAAGGTGAATTCTAAGATACATGGTGACAATAAAGAGCCGTGAGCACACAGTGGGCAAAAGTCCTAGCAAACTTGAAAAATATTTAACTGAACAATAATGGAGCCATGCCAGATGCTAAAAGTCACCAAAGATAATTTTAATTGTTGTAGATATAATAGTGTTCAATGACAGCTGTTTTGGAACAAAAAGGTTATTTCCTGAAAATTTCAGTAAGTTTTCTCCTAAAATAAACTCTCATTGATTGTTAAAATTACCAATTGTCTTTAATGGCAAATGGACACCAAAGTTGGCTAATAACTTTAAATATGGAGTTGCTCCTACATGTTGATTTGTAAACACTATCTGGAGGAAAAATTAAAAAGACATAATGTAGCCCAGTGTTATTTCTCCCTATGGAGATATTACGGGGCTCTTATGTAAGAGAAGTAGTTGAAAAAAAATATCTAAACTACTTACGAACTGAATGTTGCAACTTTCCCACTAAGCACAGCTTCCTCTCTCCTTTCCCCTCTCTTTTTTTGGAAATGACAAAAATAAGGTTTTTTTTTTTTTTTTAAAAACCCAACTAAATTTTGCTAAATTATACATTTAAAAATATTATTTAACAAAAGAAATTAATTTAGTAAATAAAAGTGTGTTCTGTGTGCCGGCCTATGGTACAGAATAAACTGCTTTAGATGATGTGTTTATTTATACATAACAAGTCTATTTTCAGTTTACTTGACCTGAGGTTAAAATTTTATACATTGCACTTAACGGTCCCATGGTGTGTTTGGTTCTTATAAGTTTTAAAAATTTGTATTGACATCTAACTAGGTAAACATAGGAAATAGAAAGAGAGCACATTCTCTTGTCTCAAGTCAAGACACACGTCATTCCACTTTGTTATTAATTCATTGATTGCTTCCATTTTTTCCTAATTAAGAAAACTAAGATGTGTTCACAAAACAGTGAAATTGAAAAGTTCAGGGAAAGATTAGAATAAGAATCACCCGACTTAGAATAAGAATCACTCCACCACCCAGAGATGATCACTGTTAAAACAAACTTATTTTTTCCCTGGAATGTTTCTATATGTGTATATATACAAATATATACAAATATGCATGTGTATATATACAAATATAGCTTTAAACAAAAAGTAGATAGTGTTTTGTTTTTTGAAAAGATTTTACTTAACAGTTTAACAGTGATGAGCAAAGAATTGAAATTTTCAAAAAGAACTCCCATTGTTCTTAAGTACTGTAAGAATTCCCATTACGGAGTGGCACCTGTGGCTCAAGGAATAGGGCTCTGGCCCCATATTCCAAAGGTGGTGGGTTCAAACCTGGCCCTAGCCAAAACCAAAAAAGCAGAAAAAGGAATTCCCATTACCCTGAGATATTTAAGAATTTTCATTTATTCTATTTCATTTTGTTTCTGCCTTGTGGGGTGCACAGCGTTCAATTATAGGTTCTAACTAGGTAGTATTTCAGTATTTTCTACTTAAGCATTCTTCTTAAGAGTGGTTGGTTTTAAAAATACATTTATCAAAATGATGCATTAAATCTATGTTTTTAAAAGATGAAAAGCTATGAGGAAATTTCTATGAGGTTTAGTGTTCTCAAACAAGTAATTAAACATGGAAGCAAAAAACCCCCCAAAATAAATAAATAAATAAAAAAACATGGAAGTAATTTAATGTAATCAAGAGTGCTTACAAAATCAAAAGTTTTCGCATTTAGTCATTTTTATTTCATTCTCTCGAGTAAGATATTCTAAGATTTATTCTGCAGTAATACTACACTGACTTTAAAAAGAATAAATCTCTGTTATGACGTGAAAAGACCTTCTTACATGAAACATTCACAGAACATTGCACTACAAATATTGTGTGCTAAACAATGATAAAAACGATGTGTTAAAGTGTGTACATACAGAAATACACATATTTGCTTCTGGTCTTTTGAGAATGCATAGAAAAGAGGCCAGCAAGAAACATCTCAATCTGGGAAAGGAAGTGGAACTGGGGAGGGTGTGAGGGAGAACTTGAACAATTTATTCTAGAGACTTCTGTATTCCTTTCAGCAAGAATGTATTTATGCATCACTGGTATAATTCTTTATTAAATGGAAGAAATCGATTGGCCCGACACCATTTCCACTGGCCCTTTGTTACTCCGAATTCTAGTCATTTCTGCAGCCATCTAATTGTCTTTAAGAAAGTTGCAAGCTCCTAGCAGAGATTCATGCATAGTTTTGCGCTTTCCCCTGGCCCAGCATTGGTGCTCTGGCACAGAAGGTCCCAAGTACTGCACGTCTGCCTTGAACTTGTGAAGTAATGACCTAGAGTGTGACTAGGAGCCACTGCTCCACCAGAACAGCAAAGCCATTATCTTTTGGAGAGGAATCTACAAAGAATTGAGAGTATGGATTTCACTGGAAGTCTTCATAATGACATTACAAACAAAATATATGAGAATTAATTTTTTTTCTACTATAATTATGAGAAGCTCAGTTTAAGCAAAGTTGAACCATCCTTGGCCCCTGTGTTTCAAAAATAAGATCAGGGAGAACTGGAACTCCTTCTCATTTCTAGTAGCACAGCAGGATCAGCAAAGACCTCTGAAACGGGCACTGATTCCTCTGTTGCCAAAGAGAGGATGGAAGGAAAGAGGATGTCGGATTTTACAGTGTGGACACAGGAATGGAAGTGTGACCTGGAGACTGTCCCCTAAATGTTGCTATTCACCTTGAAACTGGATAGATACGGCCTAGTTTGATATGACAAGCACATTCTGAATTGTAGTGTAAACAAGAAATTCAGTCTACTTCACCGTGAATGATGTTAATTATGTTCATGAATTCCAAGGTGAGGCTTGGCACCCATAGCTCAGTGGTTAGGGCACTGGCCACAGACACTGAGGCAGGCGGGTTCGAATCCGGCCTGGGGCTGCTAAACAACAATGACAACCGCAACAAAAAAATAGTCAGATGTTGTGGTGGGCACCTGGAGTCCCAGCTACTTGGGAGGCTGAGGCAAGAGAATCACTTAAGCCCAAGAGTTTGAGGTTGCTGTGAGCTGTGACGCCACGGCACTCTACCAAGGGCGACATAGTGAGACTCTGTCTCAAAAAATAAATAAATAAATGAATTCCAAGGTGAGAAAAGACAGAATGGAAATTTATTTCAGGTGGTTTCTTTCATAAACACACTCATGCAGTACCAACTAGCATTAATAATTCAAACCGGCAGGTTTTTTTTTTTTTTAATTCCCCTTCCCAGATCTATTCTGATCCAGCCCCAGAACTAGAAGTATGGCTACCCTGATATCGATTCCTTCATTCTTGAGACTTCTCTTTCTCTCTTCTCACTGGCTCTCTCCCCTCAGCTCATCATCACGTACAAACCTCTCTCATCTTCAAAACAAGAATTAAAAACAAAGAAACACCTTGTTCAGACTCAGCATCCCGTTTGTCACATCTGTGCTCTACGCTCAACTGACAAAAGTCTCTAAAAAGAAACGGCGTCCCCTCTGCCCTTTCTCAGCACTGCTGGTCCCCAGCAATGGCCAAGAGCTGGACTCACAAGTGAGTTCGAACTGAGTTATAATCTTAGCTCCATTACGAACTAGGTGGGCAACTCTGCTCAAGGTTTTTCTGGGCTTCAATTTACTGTCCTATACTATGAGGATGATAAGATTGTAATGCTTTCCCTCAAAGGGGCAAAGCGAAGATTAAACCGCCTAACACTTTATAGAGCCTGATCCCTTCATGACAGGTGCTCTGGAAGCGCTTCTGACTGGCGTGGCTCTGCTTCTGATGCGGCTCTCACCAAGCTTCCCGGGACACCTTATTTGACTCTCTGTGTCGCGTGGCAGTGGTGTCTGCTCTCTTCCTTGGACCTTCAGCTTCCCTGACCCTCCTCATCTTTCTTTTTTCTCCCCCTCTCATGGTTCCTTCTCAGATTCCACCTATCCCTTCAAAGCTTGGGCTGGGCATGGTGGCTCATGCCTGTAATCTCAGCACTTTGGGAGGCTGGAGCAGGAGGATCACTTAAGGCTAGGAGTTGGAGGCTGCAGTGAACTATGAGGATGCCACCACACTGTAGCCTGAGTGAAAGAGGGAGATTTTGTCTTTACAAACAAAAAGAAAAGTAAGGAAAAAAGCTCATGTTCGTAGAGATGCGTCCTCAACTCGCTCCACGTGGCAATCTCGTTCCCACCAATGGTTTCCATCCCTGGGGAGACAATGACACCTCCACCTCGTGTTTCCACTCCAGACCCCTTTTCAAAGTTAGAGGAGTACGCAGCCAGGTGTCTGCGGACAGCCTCACTTGCTCAAGTCAGCGACCTCGGGTCAGCTTAAACGCGTGCTATCTAGTGTAAATGGACTCCCCACCCTGAGCCCCCTTTCCCCGCACCCCATAACATGCGATGCCACTTTCATCCCGCCGTCTGCATTATTGCCTACTCCTCTACTGGACCGTGAGCACCCTAAATGCAGAATTTTCATCTTTCATCTTAACACAGTGTGGGACAGAGAGGATGTTTTGAATAAGGATTTGACAGTGGGGCTCCACTGAGACGATTGTCCAAGTTTGATTAACTCCACAGCTGTCTCAATCACAGTATTATTAGCCTAGGATGCAGCAAAATGAGGGAAAGAAGGCTCAATACATTTTCAAACAATTTACAAAATAGTAAATCTGTTCCTAGATAATGAAGAGTTAACTATATACTGGAGTTCAAGGGAGCCTTGCCAAGTCAATAAATTACTCGCTGTTTACCGAATACCAACTGCTTTCCCCACATGCTCAGTCTGTTTACTATTTCCACTGCTTGCATTTCTTACCGAGAATAATTGGAATTAAACATTTTTTTCGTGAGAAGAGATTCTTTGGTAAGATATCATCTTAAATGAAGGCTCTCAAATACTGCACAAGGCAATTCTCCATCTTGTTTGAAGCTTAGATTCCATCATTCACGTGATAAAGAACAACATTGAAACTACATCCTTTATTTTGAGCTCTACCAAACTTTTTCAGTTTACTACTTTGTAATAAACAGCAACGGTTCTGAAATTTTAACATACACAAGAAACACTTGAGTCAGGGAAAAAGAGAAGAATTGGGAATGAGGAGATGTTCCCTTTACTTGAAATCTTTCAGATTTTTATGAGAAAAAAATGTGTTTATGAATAATTTGAGTAGTTAAATTAAAACTTAAAATATCAGGCGGTGCCTGTGGCTCAAAGGAGTAGAGCGCCAGCCCCATATACCGGAGGTGGTGGGTTCAAACCCAGCCTCAGCCAAAAACTGCAAAAAAAAAAAAAAAAAAACCAACTTAAAATATCACGTAGGATGGTTTGTGAAATTCAGATTCATGAACTCCAGCAGGTAGTTCTAATTAGTCCAGTAATTTTGAATTCCACCTTTCTGAGATTAGAAACAAACAGTCGATTGAGAACCACTGATTATTAATATTTAAATGGAAAAATTTTGAGTAATTTTTAAAGTGAAGTTCAAGTGTAAACATTTCTTTCATAAAAATGTAACCACAAAAATTGCTGGAAAAGATCAGTTTAAAATTGTTCACTTTGTAGATAGATCACTACACATAGTTAATACTAAAAGTAATAGTTCATAGTTTGCCAGAATTCTTAGATTTATCTTAGAAGTAGTCCAAATTGTATCACATTGTTTGCATCAGGTAGTTTCCTTTCCAGAGTGCCAAATGAATTGAGGGCTGATTAAATTGTATGGTTATCAACCAGGGTCTAATCTTTAGGCATCACAAATAAACAAGATTGATCTTCATCCATTGATCCATCTACAAATATTTATTGAAAACTTACCACGTATTAGGCACACAGCACTTCGTATGTAAAGTGCTAGGATTTGGGGAGATCTTCCTGTTTGGAGCAGAGTTATTTTGAGCATAATAGTAATTCAATAAATGCTGTGTTGAGTCACTGATTAAATTTAATGTAGAAAACACTATTTTTTGAAATTTATACAAGAATGCTATCAGAAAAGTTGCATTGTTCGAACGAGTATCAGGCGATCCCTTTGGTAGTGGTAGGCTATTAGTGATGTCAAATATAAAGCCATCATAATGTAAAGTTGAACTATATATATATATATATATACATATATATATATATTTTTTTTTTTTTTGTAGTTTTTTTTTTTTTTGGCTGGGGCTGGGTTTGAACCCGCCACCTCCGGCATATGGGGCCGGGACCCTACTCCTTTGAGCCACAGGCGCCAGCCCTGAACAATATATTTTTAAACAAAAAAGGCAAAATTAAAGGAATTCTAAAACACAGACTTAAGCTAGAAATATGCTTTTTAAGATTAATTGGATAATTCTCAACCCTATTTGCTAAGAAAGGGCCATTCTGGAAAAGAATCCACTGTAGTCAGTCCATCATAGAATTATAGAAAAATGAAGTGCTTGACTCCCAATTCAAGACAGAACACTCGAAGAAGCATGTGCATTTACCAGCCCTCCCTGCCCGAAAAATCCATCCAAATAAAGCCACTGCTAGTCCAGAAGGCACTTTTCAGTGATTTAGAAAAAGGTGCCCGCTTCCTTCCTTCAAGGAGTGTGGGTATGTGGTCAGGACACCAGACCCTTTGTGTCCACTCCGCTGGCTACCTGCGTTGAGTTACAATCTGCACAATGACGCGTCATAGCTCTGGAGTAACACAGCCCCAAAACGCAGCAGATGGGTGGAAAAGGGCAGAGTGGAAGTACACTAGTTCTTACTCCGTAAGGAGAAGATGGAAGCAATCATTTTCTTTCTTGACATCACTTTTTTGAGTTTTTTTTAAATCAAGATACAATTCACATATCATAAAATCACTCTTTTAAATGTACAATTCAGTAAATTTGAATATACTTAATAAAGTTATACAGACATCTTCACCAATTCCAGAACATTTCATCACCCCCAAAAGAAACTCTGTACCTATGACCAGTCATTTCCTATTTCCTGCCCCAGCCCCCGGCAACCACTAATCTCTTTTCTGCTTCTATGGTTTTGCCCATTCTGGACATTTCATATAAACGGAATCATACAGTCTCTGGGCTTTTGTGACCGTTTCTTTCACTTCGAAGCATGTTTTTGAGGCTCATCCACGCTGATAAACTTGCATCAGTACTTCACTCTTTTTTATGGCTTACAAATATGCTGCTGTAGGTGGGGCCTGTGGCTCATCAAGTAGGGCACCGGCCCCATATACCAAGGGTGGCGGGTTCAAACCCGGCCTCGGATGAACTGCAAAACAGAAAAATAGCCGGGCGTTGTGGCGGGCGCCTGTAGTCCCAGCTACTTGGGAGGCTGAGGCAAGAGAATCGTCTAAGCCCAGGAGTTGGAGGTTGCTGTGAGCTGTGCGATGCCATGGCACTCCACCAAGGGCGATAAGACTCTGTCTCTACAAAAAAAAAAAAAAAATATATATATATATATATATATACATGCTGCTGTATAGGTACACAGTATTTTGTCTATCCATTCATCAGCTGATGGACATTTGGGTTGTTTCTATGTTGAGGCCATTATCAATCATGCTACTGCAAACATTTGTTAACATATGGCTGGACCTTTCACAAGACGCTTCTATTCTGAAGGTTTTTAAATCATTTCAAGAAAAATGGAAAAAGTCATTATTTTCATAAAAGGCGAAGTAGATAACTTCTTTTTCTTTTCTTTTTTTATTTTTCCCTTTAGATTCAAATATCCTTTCAGTGTTTGATTGTATTGAGTTGACCATTTATTGAATGGTTAATGATTGTGTGGCTTTTAAATGTAGGTTTTATACAACGTTGCCTCCTGTAACCATATCATAGGACAGGTAGGTAGGTTGTTTTTCTTTAATTTTCTGGAAATGCCTGGAGATACCCTTGGAATATATTACTGAAAAATCATAGGGAGAATCATGTTTTAAGGAGCAGACTGAACAAGGCCCTAAAGGCTAATAATTTGCTTTCTATCCTTAATAAATTATGCAAATCATCTAGGCCACTGCAATTCCATTTTGGTTGAAGAAGAGCTAAAGAGGTCAACTAAATGTATCTTTTAAAAATCCTGTGCCAGGAAAGTCAACTTCTTAACTACTACAGGAATAATTTTTTTTTTTTTAATTCTGCTTACTAGGAGAAGATGCAGAGATTGATCTGAAAGAAATTGGCTTACTGCAATTTGACTGAGAGAATAGGTGTTGTAGGAGATTAAAATCAGCAATATGCTTTGAAGAGAAAGAAATAGCCAGCCAAGTTACAGTAGTAGGAAGATGCTGGCAAAATATAATGCCAATAAATGAGGAGTCACAGTGACACCCGCCACCTGCTCCCACTACTGCATGAAAGTTTCTCAACAGGCAAATGCCATTCATGATCAGGCTACTAGTCACCGGAACATTTAAAATCCAATAGAAATGTAAAACAGAGCTCTACCCTGTGCCAAAGTGTCCCGACTCAGAAAGGGGGTTCAACCCAAAACTGGAAAGAAGGCTCTGTTTAGGGTCCCAGCAGCAAGAAGTCTGCTGACAACTTGGCTTGTGTCTTTCACCTGCATTTTACAAGTGTAAAAAATACAAATGTACTAAATGTAGAATATAAATGTCTTAACATAATAACTAAGAAAATGTTAAATTTACTAAGTGTAGAATATAAATGTCTTAACACAATAACTAAGAAAATGCGGCAAAGGCTACATTAATTGTTTGATGAAAATATTTCAAATGGTATATTAAATCAGCACATTGTACCCCATGGTTGCATTAAGGTACACAGCTATGATTTAATTAAAAAAAAAAAAAAGTAAGCATGTAAGTGCCAGAATATCTCTCTGCAAAAGGGGGAAAGGGAAATTATATTACTGAACAATCACAGTGGAAGAGCTTAACTGTCGCTAACCTCATCATTCTATTAAGAAGCCCAAAAAAAAAGAAGCCCAGGTTTTAAGCCTTAGTTTCAAATTCGCGGTAGTCAGGCTCTGCTCCAAATGGAAATGAATGATACTATGTATCAATAGTAGCTATTCATTGTATCGAGAACAAACTTTACACCTGGGTCCAAATGTTCAAAACAAAATTATGTTCCTAAAAACAGAAAAGCTACCTAAATAAGGCTCCAATCAGTAGCGGATCTGCTGGGAACTTACATATGTGAATTTTTGATCTGGAGACATAAATGATGAGAATCCAGTTTCTAAAGATAATGCATTCATATTCTTTGTAATAAAAGTTGGAGAGCCATGTGCCGGGTCCTAGGGTTGTAATAGTGAATAAAAAAAATCAGGGAGTTTACCTCCTGGTGAGGGGAAACAGACAACAAACAAGTTTGGAAGTATAATTTCAGGTAATGATACATATATATAATTTCAGGTGTGACGAAAAATAAAGCCCTTGGGAGAATAAAGAATGACGATGATGGAAGCTTATCGATGAGACACCATTTCAATTATTTCCAGAGTAGGTTTGGGTTTCCAAGTTAAACACTCAGCCATCAGGCATTTGACCTTGCCCACTCGTTTGGTTTCAGGGGCCATAGTGCAGTCAGTACTGGGCACGGTAAGATTAATAAACCATAACTCCTGCGGCTGGAGTGCTCCCATCTAGTAAGGGAAGATGGAGTTTACTGAAAGGTGACAAGCGTTACAGTCTTCTGGTGGGAGGGAAGCGGGCAGTGAGACTGCCTCCCAGGGAGGTCTTCCAGACCAGGCAGAAACCCAAAGGGGGGTGGAAGCGGCCTCCCTTTTTTCTCACTTACTACCACACAGTATTTGACCACTGCAGCAGGAGTAAGGGGATTAAGAATGTGCAAGAAGTGACTGCCCCCAGGGCTCTGCCAACCCAGGCCCCACCAGTTATCCCCAAGTTTAGGGCACTAATATCTGCTGTAATCTGTTCTTGGCACGGGACCATGTTTTGTGTTTTTGTTTTTCTGGTAACTAAAACTACCTTAACTACCTCTCCCCAGGTCCGGGTTATTTGTGCTTTACTGGGCCTGAACGTGCTCCTGTCCTGAGGTCCTCTGGAAGGCGGTAAAGTGCTCGCACAACACAAAGCTTTGCCCAGATAGATGTGAATGGTTGAACAAAAATGTCAGGAGACTTTTCCGATAAATCCAAAATCTGCCCGAATAGATCATTCTGACCAACTTTTAAATAGAAGACAATTTTTTATTTATAAAACAGTATTTTACAATTGTTTGAAAGTTTTAGGATGCAATACATTGCTTGGGATTTACATTAGAATTCTACAGGAGAGAGGGATGGGGGTGAGAGTCCAGATGAAACAAGACTGACCACGGGTTATGGGTACACGAAGGATTTGTCGTATTATTCTGCTTTTAGGTATCTAATGTTTTCCCTAACAAAACGTTTTTGTTTTTGTGTTTGAGTTTTATAGGACAAAGCCCAGGGCCTATATATTCACTATTCACACAGAGTCTGGAGAAGATCATTCTCACCCAGACAGCACAGGGTTTACAGGTATTTCAAAAATATACTCATTAAACTAGTCATTTTTTTAACGTAGAATGCTCATGTAGACTGACAACTAAATAGAGAACATAAATTTTAAAAGGCTCCTAAAATTTAGTGTCCAAACTGTATTTTAATATTATTCAACGAGTAGCAGAAAAAATTCTCAGTGCTTTTACCTAGTTGATAAATAACATTTACTGAGTTCCTTCTGGGTGCCGGACTTGGTGATTTTTCATGTTATCTCCTTGATGAGGTCTCAAGAATGTATTTCCAGTAAGGAAACTAAGCCTCAGAGTGCTTGGCTCTCTTGTTCTAAGTTGCAGTGAGCAGAAATAAAGGTGGGAGCTTATTTCATATTTGTACTAGTACTTGATTAAAATGCAGTTCTTGAAAGGAAAAGACATGTGGACAGTAAGATGACTCAGCCTTGCATGGTAATCATGAGTCTGCGTCTTGCAACTTTCATTCATTCTACTTTCTACCTCTTGATACTTAGAGGCCAATTTGGTTAGCACAGTAGGTTAATTTGGGGGGGGGGCGAGAAGTGGAAAAAAGTCGAGAAATCAAGGTAAATGGCTTTGTTTTTTATTCCCTGAGAACCAAAGTGCCTTTGAATCTTTAAAATGTTTTTCAAACCATTAAAACCTTAAAATTTAAATACTCAAACTTAAAACTATTAATATTGAAATTACCAAATGAAACTTTCTTAAAATTAAATATCATCCTTTATTTCATAAATGTTTACATGATACAAAATATAAAATAAAAGTCTTGGGCGGCCTGTGGCTCAAAGGAGTAGGGCGCCAGCCCCATATGCCGGAGGTGGTGGGTTCAAACCCAGCCCTGGCAAAAAACTGAAAAAAAAAAAAGCCTTTCAAAAATCAACTAGTAAAAGAAAAAACGTTATTTCATTCAATATTTTTTAAGAGTATTATTGAAGAAATTATGTTCCTTTTACAGCCTCCCAAAGTGCTAGGATTATAGGAATTGAGCCAGAAAAAAATTATATTTCTTTTAATTTTTTCACATTACCTAAAAGAAAGCTCTAAGTTGAGGTATTAAGAAAAAAAAATATTTGGCAATATTCATCATAGTTTTTTTCTTAAATTAATACATAGCTTTATTATATTCTAACCTAGTGATTTGAACATAATCAAGATTAATAACTTTATGAAAATGTTCCAGAATTTTTTTTCTTTATAGGCAATAACTCAAAACAAAAATAGAATAAGGCAAGCAGAGAGGTGCAAAATAGAGAAGAGAACAAGCAATTCAAAGTTAGAGGAAAGGGCTAGAAGCCTGGTTTTGGTACTTAAGACCTGTAACAAATGGGTAAATCGTTTCTTGAAGGGCAATCATGATTACAGGGGTCAGAATGGAGAGGGGAGGAGAAAGGGACCTTAATAATTCACAGTAAAATTGGGAGATTGCAGACTAAATTTCATAACTAGATTTGAAATTCGCAAGTGGCAACATGTTACAGTTAATTCAAAAGGTAGCTGCGTTTGGGGAAGGTGTGTGTTTGTGTGTGTGTCCTGTGTGTGTGTGTTTAACCTGTCCAGCATGTTGAACTGGTTATGATTTTTTAAATTTTAAATTAAAATCTTCTAAATCTCCTGGGAATTTACAGCGCTCAGAGATTGATAAATGATGTCTCAGATAAAGAGGAAGAGTAAATGTCAGGGCCCTGCTTGTACACAGCTGCTTTAAACGAGCCACTCAGTTAGAAGACTGGAAATGCAACACGTTACTTTCCCTAAACCCAGTCTGCAAAATGGTTACCTGTCACTATTAATGCCACTTCTCTGTTTTACTGAACTCTTGGATAATAAAGAAAAAATTGTGTAGCTGGGCCTTGTGGCGGGCGCCTGTAGTCCCAGCTACTCGTGAGACTGAGGCAAGAGAATCGCCTAAGCCCAGGAGCTGGAGGTTGCTGTGAGCTGTGTGACACCACGGCACTCTACCGAGGGCGATAAAGTGAGACTGTCTCTACAAAAAAAAAAAAAAAAAAAGAAGAAGAAAAAAATTTGGTATGATTTTTAATTTTTCCCTTAAAAAGTAACATACCACTATTTTAAAACACTGAGGTCGATCCAGTGAGGCTAGTGGGAGTACAATGGAAATGGAATATTCCCATTCTAGCAACGGGAATTGACCATAATTGAATTGGTCAACTCCCATTGCTAGGCCTGTACTCCCTTCTCAATATAATAAACATAGTATACAGTTAGGAACTTGGGAACAAAGTTCCCTTCCTAGGAAGAAATGTAAATATGTCTGCAAATCTCAACTCAGATAAACAACTGAGCATTAAACGCAGGGTGGGGGGGGAAGTCCCATGGGCTCAAACACCCCTATTTGGAAGGAGTTCATGTGGTTGGGGAAGATTGAAACAGGCATAATAGGAACTCCGTATGGATCATGCTGGCTGCGTGTGCTGCTGCTGGGCGGATACCATGTGCTGTTTATCATTTTATCCCCAGCACTTAGCAGAGGGCCTGGCACCAAATAAGCACTCAATAAATGTTTGTGGAATGAAAGAGTTCTACAACTGTAGTTTATACAGTGTTTTTCCAACTTTTAAAAATGTGGCTCACAGTAAGAAACACATTGTGCACCAATTCCTGCTCCATGCAAACACATACACAAAGTAACACAAAACTATGAAGCAACACTTTAATTAATACAGGAGATGCATTCTGATCATTTCTGTTGTTCTTTTTATTTGACTAAAAAAAAAAATTGTTATGACTCATCAAACTGATGTTATAACAAACTAAAGGGTCTAGACTAGCAGTTTAAAAAACAGATTTATACTGTTTCATTTTATATTGCTTAAGCTTGTACATTTATAAATCTTGTATATTGACAGATACGCTTTAGGAAAAAAAGCACATTGTTGATCCGGAAGAGAGTTTAGAAAATATTCAAGTCGACTCTAAAGTTTTGCACCATTTATAAATTCACTGTTGTAGGATTCCCCTTAGTCACCATTGTTGAGTTATGGGGATTTCCTCACCAAAAGCAGACTAGCCCCCAACTTCACATCTTAAGAACAATTCAACTCCATATGGGCCGGGTGTGGCGGCTCACACCTATAATCCCAGCACTTTGGAAGGATGAGGTGGGAGGAGTTTAAGACCAGCCTGAGTAACATAGCAAAACTCCCATCTCTATTAAAGAAAAAAAGAAAAGAAAGAAAAGAAAAACTTCAGTGGTTGGAAGACCTAAAGCCTAGAAAACCCTTAAAAGAAAACTGAGGAGGGCAGTGCCTGTGGCTCAAAGGAGTAGGGCACTGGCCCCATATACTGGAGGTGGCGAGTTCAAACCCAGTCCCGGCCAGAAACTGCGAAAGAAAAAAAAGAAAACTGAGGAGTAAATTTCATGGTTTTAGATTAGTCATTGATATTCCACTAAAGAAAAATAGGTAATTTGAACTTTATCACAATAAAAACCTCTTGTGCTCCTACTGAAACCATCAAGAAAGTAAAAAGATAATTTACCAAATGGGAGAGAATATTTGCAAGTCATGTATCTGATAAAGGACTTGTATACAGAATATGTAAAATAGTTCTTACAACTCAACAATAAAGTAGCTCAATTTAAAAATGGGAAAAGGATTTAGACTTTTAAAAAAAACAAACAAAAAATACAGAAATGGCCAATAAATACATGAAAAGACACTCAGCTTGATTAGTCACTAGGGATATGCCAATCCAAACTAAAAAAGATACCACTTCTTGCCCATTAGGTGGACTAAAATTTTAAAAAGACAACAATGAGTGTTGATAAAGAGGTGGAAAAATCAGAACCGTCATACATTGCTGATGAGAATGGGAAATGGTATAGCCACTTTGGAAAACTGATTGGGAGTTCGCTATGTGATCTAGCAATTCTGCCCCTAGGCATATATTCAAAGAAAATGAAAATATATGTCCACAAATAACCTTGCACATAAATGTTGATAGCAGCATTACTTATAATAGCCCCAAATGGAAACAACCTAAATGTTCACCAAATGATGGATGAATAGACAAAATATAGAATAGCCATAACAAGGGAATATTATTTGACCATCAAAAGGAATGAAATTCTAATACAAGCGTCCAGAATGGGTAAATACATAGAGACAGAAAAACATTAGTTACCCAAGCTTAGGGAGCATGACTGTGAATGGAGAGGTTCCTTTTCAGAGTGCTGAAAATGATCTAAACTTAGATTACAGTTATGGTGGAACGACTTTGTCAATAAACTAAAACTCATTGAATTGTATATTTTAAATATACAGCATTTAAATTTCAGATTGCGTAAATTGTATTTCAATAAAGCTGTTATTTTAAAAAAGCAGATTGCAACTCTGGAATTTACAAGAAGTAAGATGCCCACAGTATTGAGGCCTAAGTGTAGAATGTTGAGTCCTGTCTGACTACCTAAATGGTAGGCCACAAAGGCCGGGGGAGGGACTCTCGCCGTCAGTAAATGACCTTCTTGGAAGTTCCTGTAAGACCTGCAACCGGCATGGTGGCTCACGCCTGTAATCCCAGGACTCTGGGATGATGAAGCAGGTGGATCACCCGGGCTAAGGAGTTCAAGACCAGCCTGAGCAAGAGTGAGACCCTGTCTCTACTAAAAATAAAATAAAGTAAATTATTAGCCGGCTGTTACGACGTCGCCTGTAGTCCCAGCTACTCCGGAGGTCCTTGGGTGGGAGGTTGAGGCAAGAGGAGTTTGTATTGTGAGCTATGATGCCAGGGTGACAGGGTGAGACACTGTCTCAAAAAGAAAGAAAACAACAACAAAACTGGGGTTCTTCTTATTTTAGGGGATGTGGAGGGAGGACGTGACTCTGATTGACGCGCAGAGCCTTCTCCTTTGCCATACACACCCTCACAAAAATTTGCTTCAAACCACAAATGACCTCACTGAAGGGAAAAGAACAACGAGTTGAGATGCTGAGGACGGCAGCGTCCTGAGCGAGTAGTGGACAAGCTTCTCCAAGCCGGGGGCTTCGCCGTCTTCGCCTCCCCCGGCAGGGCCAGGCCTGTTCACGATGCTCCGTGAACAACACTGGGGAAGCGGAGAGGCAGGACCCAAGCCCTGGAGACCAGAGGCTTTCTGAGCGCAGCAGCCCCGCGCGCAGGTCAGGAGGGAGCCAAGGTTCAGAAAAGAAACCTCGGCGTCTGCCCAGCGCGTTCCTGGTGCTGCAGGGGCCCCCAAACTCTTTCTCCAACTTGAAAACTTGAGGTTCGCATGCTCCACACCCCCGCCCAAATTCGCCCCACGGCTCTGGGTCCCTCCGGTAGGAAATACTGCTGCAGCGGTTAAGAAATCCGGTTAATGAGTTAAAGAAATGCTTTTAATGATTAAAACGAAAACTCTCTTTGCGAATAACGATGTACATCGGCTACAAATGCCAAGGGGAGGCTCTGACACCCTTGAGTTGTAAGAACCAGGAGATCCTAAATATGGTTCGATTGCATTTTTCAGAGACTGTCACTGAAAGCAACATGCTGGGACAATAATCTCGGGGACCGCGCTGTGCGGAAGGCCAGGCGCGCGGCGGGGATGGGGGTCCACGCCTCGGCTCCCCCGCGACGGGGCCGGCCGGGGGCATCTTCCCGAGCTCCGGGGCCCTCCTCGGTGACCTGGGACCTTTTCTGGGCCGCCTCCCAGCGGCGGCCGCGAGGAGCGGACGAGGCCGGGCGCTCGGTGCGGGCGCAGCGCGGGCGCCGGAGAGCAGCGGCCCCACCGCGCCGGCCCCGCCGCGCTCCCCGCCCCGCCGCCCCCGCGCGCCGCGCGCCCGCCCGCCCCCGGCCCCGGCCCGGCCCGGCGTGTCCTCGGGCAGGCGGGGCCCACAGCACCCGGAGCCCGAGCGCAAGCCGGAGCCGCCGCCTGGGGCGCTCTGGTCGGCCGCCGGGACACCCGAGAGGGGCGCCGCGCCGCCGCCGCCGCCGCCGCAGGTCAGAGTCCGGTGCCCCGCGGCGCCCGGAGCCGGCGGGCAGAGGGGCAGGGGACGCGCCGGGGGTGGGGGTCGGGGAGGGTCCGGCCCAGCGGCGGGGGACACGGTCAGAGGGAAGGGGACCGAGGAGTCGTGTCCCAGAGGGCTGGGACGGGCAGGTTGCGCGGGTGACGGGGTGGGGGGTCCGAGGGTCGCGCCCTCCGTGGAGCAGACCTGAGGCGGGGGGCGCGGGGTCGGAGAACCGCGCACGGTCCCAGCACGAGCAGACGCGAGCCCGCGAGTCGGGGCTCCCAGGATAGGCCCCCTGGAGAGAGCGCCAGGTGGGTGGGGACCGGAGCAGACGGGGGAGGCAAAGTCGGGAGTTGCTCCAGGGGAACCTCGGGGCAGCGCAGATCCCGCGCCCTCGAGGGCGCCCCACTAAGGAGGTCTCCTTGGGTCTCCAGAGCCCGAGACGACAGCGCTGTGTGTGCTTATTGGTGACAGTTCAGCAAGGGGCGCGCTCAGGGCCACTGGCCCCAGTGAGGGGCTGGGTCAGGGGCAGGGTTCCCGGGATGGAGCGGGCGGCCCGGACCCCCGCGCCTCCCGCCCAGGTGTTAGGACGGGCTCAGTCTCCGCCGTGGGCGCCGACCGGGGCCGGGCGCGCAGCGCTGGCCTGTGTGGTCTGGGCGAGGTAGAGGGAGCAGGTTAGCAGAAAGTTCCCAGCGCCCGGGCTAGGGGGTGGAAGCGGGTGTGTAGCAGTGGTACTTTATGCCTGGGTATTGGGGAGGAGCCTAAGGTAAGGAGGCAGAAACTGGGAGTAACCCAACTGCTGCTTTTATAAAGGCGGTTGGTAGGTAAAAGAAGGGGCCTTCACCTCTGCTGGTGACCAGGAGGCTGCGTTTCTAAGTTCTTCTTGTTAACTCCCATTCCTTAGGTGAGTCGGCTCACTCGAATTGCATTTTGTTGAACTGTGTTGGTGATATATCCGACATTTGCAAGATTATTATCCTGTTATTCTTAGATCATTATTACTTTGTGCTGCTCGGGTTTGATAACAAGAATCTAATTATTCACTTGGGTCTGAGCCTAAGAGTGGAAGAAAAGCGTTGATTATTTTAGGAGAAATCAAGTTAAAAAAATAGTCATCCGTCCTGAAGAAACTAAAGGTTTTTTTGTTTTCTTTTCCTTTCAAGAATAGGGAAGGAATATAATTTGTGTAAACGTATCATTTGAATACAAAAACCAGACAGAATGATGAACGGAGTTGTATGATACCGAGTTCTGGGAATACTCTTGGTTTTGGTGTACATTGATTTAACGTCATCAACTGTTAGTATCATGCATGAAACCAATTGTTAACTGGAGTTATAAAGACAACAGTGAATAGTTTACTCTTTAAAAGGACCCAGGCAAATCTTGCACGGAAATCAGGTGTTCCATGGCAGTCTTCCTGTCTATAGCCAGGTGATCGATGGCTGTCTGGACACAGAACCAAGAGATGGTGCTGCCTGATTTAGAAAACCTTTCTGTCTAGGAACTGACATAGCTCTTCACTGTGGCTTCTCTCTTAAAGAAAAACCTTCTGCTCTTAAGAAAGTTTGACTATGAGAAAATACTCACAGATGCTACCATTAGCATTTGGAGCAATATATCAAAAGATTGTATTCGAGGTTTAAGGCAATTTTTGTGTACTGCATTTTCAGTCAGATTTGCTGTGGAGTTAAATGCGCCCCCACAGTATTCATTTTAATACACAAAACTTTAAATCTGCTGTGGTTAGGCACGAAGGCAAAGTGTGTTACAAAACCATCCGTTTTTGTCCTATTGTATACTTTACACCATTTTTCTCCCTTATTTAAATCATATGATATTTGATATTTAACTAGCTGATAATTATATCTCAAATTAAAAGATCTTAGGATCAACTGGTAGCCATTTCAATCGGTTGCAACCCACTGGAAGGAAAAAAAATACAACTGTTTTTATTTTTAAATCAAAAACTCTTTCATATTTAAAAGTTTATGTCTAATTTATGCAATTAGAAAACTGTGGCATCAATGAAGTATGAAATTTTGGAGAGTTCTAGGCTGAACACTTTTTAGACACTGTTTCCTCGTTCTTTTACATTTAAAAATATATAATTTATTTTTTTAATTAAAACTAAAATGTCCACCAGCATCATAGTCTTTATTGGGCTTAAGAGAACCTTGAATATATTTTTATGATTGCTGTTTTTATTCATGAAATACAATATTTTCTTTGAAGGCAGTAGTTTCCTTATGTTTGTTTGTTTATTTCAGGACTACTTTCTAAAAAATTCTGGATTAAATTTTTTAAAAAAATCACAATATTAATCTCAAAATTCCTATGACATTAAAATTTATACAGGAGGAAAAGTTGACTTCAGGTATATGAGTTAGAAATGGATTACTAGTCACAACTAATTGTTTTTAATCAGTAAGTTATATGAACGTAAATACTTATTGTAATTCTCTGAAAATAAGGAAGTTTACCACTAACCTTAATTATCAAGATAATTGTGTGTGTGGAAGTTGTGTAAAAGGCGCGACTGTGAAAACATATACTAGGATTAGTAATATTTTTAATTTAGTTTTCAAATTCTGAAATAGTTTTTAACAACAGGAGACCTTCATGAAGTAGGAAAAATCGTTAAAATGATATTTTCCTAATGTTTTACATCTTCTGGGTGGTACTTTCACTTCTTTCACAGCATCTCTATATGTCTAGTGCATAGGACAGAAAATGACAAGCTAGTATGTGGGTGTCTTTCTGCTGAATTCACTGTCGCTTGAACTTGGAAATACAATATGTGTCATTAGGTGTGGCAAATGTACTGGAAGATGGTTTTGGTCTCATAGTATTCTACTAAATATATATCTGTAGAGGATTTTCAAAAAAATCACTAATCAAGAAAAATTGATTTAAACACAACTTGATTTAAGCATCTGTAAACACAAACATATGTGCCCCTGCCCCAAATTGTCAAACTGAATTTCTGATTTACTTTTCTTATTTTTCTTAGTAGATCCCTATATTTGCTATTTCTTTCTCTCTTGAAGCCTAAAAGCAACGAGAAAGACAGTGATTTTTAATTGCTCACAAAGCAATTTGAAACTGATCTAATTTGATTCCACAAAAGAATAGTAAGATCTGTGAATAACCATCTTGCAGGCAGAAATAACCCTTACGTATCATACTTCGGTTAGTTTTGTAGCATGCTAGATCAAAAATTTGAATTTAAGATTATTTGAAATCTTCCTGGGGTTTCTTATTTACTATTGTATTTTCTCACAATATAGTGGTAGATTGTGAAGTTACACAGTGTATTTTTTAAAGCTTTTACTTAATAAAAGTGGGATGTTTTAATTTTTATTTATCTAAAACACTTTAGGGGCGGCGCCTGTGGCTCAAAGGAGTAGGGCGCTAGCCCCATATGCTGGAGGTGGTGAGTTCAAACACAGCGCTGGCTAAAAAAAAAAACTACAGAAAAAAAAAAAGAAAGTTTTTGAAGGGTAATCTAGTCAAATACAATAGGCCATATTTTTGGGAAAACTCTTGTTGATGTTAAGGTGACAGGTGTCACCATATACATAAGTTATTATTTTAAAAACAGGTTATTCTTAATATTTCTCTTCAACAATAAATAAACAATGCACATCCATATTGAAATACTGAGCATATAATTCATATTATGAATATTTACATTTTTACCATTTTTTGGGGGGGCAATTCACTTATCTTTTCTAACTTTCAATTTTCTCATCTGTGAAATGGGGAAAGTGTGGCAGTTATTATTCTTGTTCTTTTTGGTATGATTTTAAGACTTTATCAGCAAACCATATCTTAAAATGATATGACCTTGGCCCTGAATATAATTGAGCTGATAATCTAAAGAGAACCTTTGTGGATATCTATATCATTGCTTACTCTTTTTATAAGTAGTTAATAGTTCACACTAGTACTAATTTTGAGATTATTGTTAAGAATGAAGGTAATGCTTCTCACTTGATCGATTTACAAACTATTTCTGGGAATGTTTCATTATTACTGAATGTAAAATTATACAGGGTGTCCATAAAGTTTGTGTGCAAATTGCACACAAAGGTTTAAAATCTCTGTTTTAATGGATTCAAGTTGCGTGGATGTCATTTCTTTCCTTCATGTCTGAGAAATCTCGAAAGATAGATAGCAGTTTGCACACGAACTTTATGGACACTGTGTATTTCTTATTGGCAGATGATTTTGGACAAACATAAGTTTAATTAGTTACTTTTATTCCAACTTTGTGAGCCCTGTGTAGGCCCCCTTATGTTAATATTATACATCTGAGGCGTCTGGAAAGCGCAGATTGTTCTCTTGTTTGATAAAGCTCTGTTCCTTGCATGTTTTGGTGGCATACCTGTGAATACTTAATGTATGTTACCCAGGAGCAAGTTTGTTTTATGAGGCCTATGATTCATCAGATCAGAAGGCAGTTTAGTGTTGGAACCTAAAAGACTAAATAGTGACTGGGCTTGTTCTTAATACTGGGTCTCTTTTCAATAAGGAAGAATCCAAAAACAGTGTTTTAGTGGCTTGAAATATTCACATGCCACCTAATATAACCCACCCATTTACTAGTAGGGAGCAATTGGAAAAGCATATAATTAACTACTCACCATCCAAATAATAAACTGTAAATTCTTCATATGAATTTTAAATAATACGTATTAGTGCGAAGTGTCTTCTCTTCCTAAGAGTGAGGGACTTGAACCGAGTATGTCAAATGGAAGGCTTACCCCAAGCAGTGCTTGGGTGATTGGAAGAGAGGTGAAAAGAGGCACCTGTGTGTGAGGGCTGGGATTGTCAGGCCCTCCCACTCTCTCCAGGCCCCATCTGCACAGTGAACTGGCCTAGCAGACCGCTCTGCTTAAGGCAGTGTAGAGCTGCAAGGCTCAAGTAAGGACTTAAAGGATGGGGCCGTGGAAAGCAACAAGCTAGTGCTTCTAGGTGGGGTGAGTGTCTCTTCCCACTGATTTCCCTTGTAAATGGGGGGAGCTGGGAGCGGCGTTATCTTCCGGTCTCTTCGTTTAACATTTGGGCTTTCTCAGAGTCACAGCTGTACCTCCAGCTATACCTCGAAAATCTTGTGGAGGACCGAGTTCAGTGAATTGCTTTTCTCTATTGAGATTTCTCAGAGACAAAGGAAAGAAAGCACATCATCAATCCATGCAACTTGAATCCATTAAAATAGAGATCTTAAAGCTTAGTGTCAGGATTAAACTAGATCATAAACGAGATGGTATAACAGTTTAGTTCAGTTTTGTTTCAGTATCTGTTTAGGAAACATTTTTACTCATCTCATTGATTTTAGACAATAAATTCATTGCTAATTTTAACTGTATCACTTTTTTAAAAATCTTACTGTATGGACTGGGAGAATAATGCGTGGATAAGATGTACGGAGACAAATTATCTGACCTTCTGGGAAGAGTTCAGATTAGCATAAACATGGGGTGAGAAGTCCTTCAATGCTTGTCACAGATAAGGAGCAAGCAGATAGGGGGTAGGGAGAGAAATAGGGAAATACCCTGAGTGGGAGTGCAACAGATCTGTGTATATGCAACTCCCACAATTAAAGGTTGCATGATTACTCATTAAAATATAGGGTTGGTTTCTAAGAATTTACCCTGCACCTCAGGATTTTAGAACAACTTTAAATTCTAAAGTTGCCACTTGGCACTGTTACTCCTGGGCTCTGTACTGTGCTTTAGGAGATAATCTAGGAAAGGGAATTGAAAAAGGTTACTCCTTCATCCTGTATGTTTAAGGAATACATTTTCCTTGATAGAGAGGGGAGCGGGGAAGCATAATTGTCAGAATGCCTGAGTGCAGTGATGAAGGTCTGAAAAGAATTTCTTAACCTTGACCCCAACCCCTCTGGCCGTCGTCACTCACCTCAAAAAGTGTCTTTGTCATTTGAGGGTTTGGAGTCTACTTTTAAAAAGCCAGTGTTCCTAGCAGAGTTAAATCACTAAACTGCTATCAGCAAAAATACGGAAGGTTAATTCCTTATTTCCTTCCCACCTGAAAACAAGGCCTTTAAATCACATACCAGTGTGCGGGCAGAGAGTGACCCTACTGCTGGGTTTTTTACTCGTTTGGTTGTCCAGCTGAATCAGATGTGTGCAAACCATTTCGGTATGCGACCAAGGCATAGAAAACATATTTAGAGTTTGAAAGAGGGGGTCAGGAGAGGGGAAAATAAAATTAAGGTAATGCATGCTCCAAGGTACCCATAAGCCAGCCCCTGTGAAGCAAAATATGAAAATAATCATTTGGAATAGCAGTAATAGGAAAAGGTATATTCACCCATCATGCCTTTTTTTTTTCTCTTAAAAATCAAGACAAGTTGCAAATCTTCCTGCAAACCATTTTAGACCTCGAAGAAAACAAGCAGTTATTCTGAAATATACCCAGGAAATGTTATCAAAGTTAAAGAGTTATGAGCTACTGGTTGCTTAATGTAAGTAAAATATCTGAATATTGCCTCTTCACTACGTCTTTTATTTTCTCTGTGATGTCGGACAGATTATCATGTCTTCATGAATTAGTTCTTTCAGACTTTTAAAGTAGCTTCTTAAGAGATTGAAATGGAAAGCACTTTTCAATCACTTCAGGAAAACCAGTGTGCCAAAGACATATAAATAGTGCTTACTTCTTGGGCACCTCCCACGGATCATAAAATTTTATACATGCTTCATTTCTCTATTATTTTTGAAATAGTTATGCTAAGCCATAACTATTCTCTGTGAAAAACAGAGACTTAGTAGCCATCTCAGGTATTTAGCAGTCAGGTATGGAGTCAGGTATGGACCACCCACATGCCTCGTGGCTAAGCACCGTGCTTACTTGTCATTCACTTTTTACGTAGAATTGCTGAAGTCTATGAATCTAAAACAGAGAATCCCACAGTCTTACGTTACTAAACGTTGTTCTTTTGGTCAGTTGGTAATTACCTGTGTAAACAAGTTTGTGATTTCACATAGCAAAGTACCTATATAAATTCTCTTGTTTTCTATAGTGGATAAAGTTTATAAAAGAGAGCAGACATATGAATGATATCAATATAAATGAAGTGGAAACTTACAAAAATTTATTTGCAATGTCAATAGAATCCAGAAGAGTGAAGAGAATATTGGCATTTTGGCAGTGTGGCATTGCTACGTGTTTTCCTAAAGCAATTGGAACTGCTTGGAAACATCCTGATTTTATTTAAAGAACATATGCTATATTTTTAAACTTCATTTTCAACAAGGTTCAAATGTGTTAGCTTTTAGGACTAGAGCAGTTCGATGACTGCAGAATTATAGATTATCAGTTTCTTGAAGGCGGGTACCAACTGGGTTTTATTCATCTGTCTCCAGCATATAGGGTGGTGCTTCATAGGCACCCAGTTAAGTGCTTTAAAAAGAATAAAGACACAGTCTGAAACCGTAGTTCTCAAAGTGTGGTCTTGGGATCAGCAGCACCAGCAGCATCTGGGAACTTGTTAGAAATGATAATTCTTTGACCCCACCCCAGACCGACTGAGTCAGAAATTCTGGGGGTGGGGCCTACCTATCTGTTTTAGGGATTCTGGTGGGTTTGGGAGTCCTTGCTCCAAGAGGATTCCTGCATCCCCCGTGACAGCTTGGAGACCATTTGCTGTGCCCTGAGTTTGAATTATTTTTCGAAGGATTTACCTTTGCCTATAGTTAAGTTCTTTGCCATATTCTCATTCAAAAACCTCTTGGGACCATCCTGTCACATCACCCCCATTGGCTTGTCATTTTATTACTTAGAAAAGCTCAGGGTTGTTAATGAGCTCGTGTCAGGAGGGGCTAGCTGGCTCACTTCTTAGAGCCTCATGGGTCCTTTTTAGTTTAGAATTGTTGCTAGGACTCCTGAGACTTCCAGTCAAAGACTGCAACTTCAAAGACTGGATTTTATTAAAAATCGCTGAGCGCTGTACGCCATTGCTCAATGGTTAGTGCACCAACCCCACCAGGGGAGGCAAGTTGGAACCTCACCTGATTAAATCGCTGAGAATGACCCAGCCCTACAGGACTGGTTCATGTTAAACAGCTTTACAAAATCTGGATTTGTAAACCTCAATTCTAGTTCAGTAATAATAGAAAATATTTCCTTCCTAGTAATTGTTAATGTGGTTTGAAAAAATTTTAAGTTCTATAATTCGGGGATTGAAGAGATTTATACTCATGTATATCTGATGCCACTATAGTTAAAATTCAGGTTGCTTACAAAGCATTTGGGCAATATTATGCACACTCTGATGCTACACCCCAACTTCTAGGACTTTTTCCCAAGGGCTGGTGGATATAGGAAAATCCATATACAAAAAGACTTCCATAAAAGCATTGTTGAAAGAACCCATATTTAGAAGTAACTTAAATATTCAACAGTAGAGGAATGGTTAAGGAAATTATGGTATCGTTGCTAGGTGGAATATCATACAATTATCATATGACTTAGAGAATTACTAGCAACTCTGAAAAATATTAAGTTAAAGTAGAATATATAAAATACATGTGCATTATTGATTGCAACTTTATAAAAACATGTGTATATGAAAAAGTTTGGAAGGGAGCCCTAAAAAAGGATAGGAGTTAAATTCAGAGGAATATGGAAGGCTTTTTGTCTGTTTTTATATTTTTCTCTATTTTCCAAACTTTAACTAGTAATATAAAATTACACATATACATTTGTAGCTTTTCTTATTTTTAGCATGTGTATGACTCATACTCAAGGCATAAATTAAACATTGAGAATCCTCTAGCTATTTTATTCCTTTAAACCCATTGAAGATAAATGTTAGGTACTACATGGTTTTTTTTTTCTATTATATACGAAGTTTATTTCATTCTTAATTTTATTTCACATGTTAGACTTCCCTGTATGCTTAATACTTGACTAGTCTCTAGGTGGGATGGGAGAAAATCCCCCTCTCTGCTACAGCCTCCTAATACATCCTTAGCCACTCATGAAGCTTGATTTCTTTAGGCCTGCAATTTACTTGATTGTTAGCATACACTGGCAAATAGAACTTTTAAAAAGTACGTTTCCAGAGTTACTCCTCTTTCAAATTTTTTTCTAAATTTTTTCTATTATGTTCTTTTTTTCTAAAATGGAATGACATCATGATAGAGTTATTTGGTTTTCCAGCTCTTGAAAGAATGTTGAACCTGTAATCATAAATAGCAGTGATGGAGAAGCATGTAAAGGTAATCTTCTGTTACACATGGTCATTTTGAGCCCTTGATATAATTCGTGATAATAATTTTTAAAATAACAAGAAAACTAAAATAGCATGTACGTAAATATTTCCCAAGATCTGTGTGAGCACTGTAAAAGTTATGCATATTTCTTTACATGTACACACACACACACACACACACACACACACACACACAGTAATAGCCTTTGAATTAATTCTTTTTTCATTTTCTTCTGTTGCATTGTTCTAGAAATCCTAAGGGGAAAATTAAGTGCTTTTGCCTTTGACATAGGTTACAGATTACATTTCTCTTGTCACTTTCTTTGCGGTTTATTTTGTGAAACTTGTATCATGTCCTAGCACAACCTTTATTTTAGAGGCTTCAAAGCGTCTTAGAAAGTTTATAACAGTGATATTAAATATTTTTCACTTATGTCTGTATCCTGCTTTTGATGCTTTAATCCTTAATGTAGGCCAACTGCAGCTAACAAAATTCAGATCTTAGAATTTGTGGGTACAACAAACTTGATGTCGTGGTACCTGGGAGAACAAATCTACTGAGACCTACAGAACTCTACAGAACTCTCTTTTTTAAATGAAGATTTATTTATTCAGCACATATCTACTGAGTTGCTGCTTTGTGCCAAGAGCTATTTTAGATAAAGAGGATAAAGCAATGAACAGACAGACAAATTCCATTCCTCCTGGAGTTTACGATTATGGTTATCTAGATTTAACAAGAACATTTTTCGGTAGGAGAGTTGGTGACTAAGAGGGGGTAACTTGGCCTGTGCCTTGTCACTAGACCACATTGCTGGGTTCTGTGGAGTCAGATGGATCCCTCTAAGTCAGGTACAAGGTAGGGGAAACAAATCTGTGTCCTTGAATATTTTCCCCACATCTCTTATTTCAAGTTATACTGTATGTGTTATGTATTTTATAGTATATATAATGCATTTATTCTATCTATTTCTGTCTCAGCAATGAAGTTATTAATAAAGGAGGTAGAAACAAACAAATGCTTTGTTAAAAAAGTATTACTATTCTTGAAAATCCAAATGGCAATATGATTATTCATTTTGTAGAAGGATTATTTGTTTTACAATGTTCTCACAGTGGTTTTATTTGTTTCATTATCCAAGTGGATCTAGCTTATAAGTGAATAAACTTACAAAATATTCTTTACACCTAACAAAAAAGTTCCTTAAAAATATACTGTTAAGGGCGGTGCCTGTGGCTCAAAGGATAGGGCGCCGGCCCCATATGCTGGAGGTGGTGGGTTCAAACCTGGCCCCAGCCAGAAACGGAAAAAAAATATATATATATATATATACACACACACACACACACACACACACACACACACACACTGTTAAGATAAAAAACTTTTTTCCTTGGGGAGTAAAGTTGAGTACTTTTCTTTAGAGACCAAGTAAGAACATTTATTATTTAGAAAATAATAAATATTTGAGTAAAAGGAGACCCAGGTCTTACTTTAAATGGCCATCCTTTGATCAAATTATTTATTATAGCTGTTCCTAATTTCTGTTTTCACCACTTGTTCATTTCAGTTCGGTTTTTAAATTGTCAGAAAATATCTTTTTAATCACTTAGAAATAAATTCCGAACAACATGAGTTTTGTAGGAAAAATGATTAAGGAAAATAAATCTTGAAGGAATTTGCACAAAGTTAAATTAGCCTTAATTGTTTTGTATATACAGGGTTATGGATTGTTAAAGTGGAAATCAATGCAGATAGAACCAAAACTTCCGAATTTTGCGTTTATCTAAGTTTATTTGTTCCATTCCACAAACTCCACAGACGTTTACTGAATGACCACTTGCTTTTCAGCACTGTATATCCTTACATGGAAAATAAAATCTGTCTGTCTAAAAACATGGCCTTATAAGTGGGGAGACCAGAGATTTTGTGTCTTGACACTGTACCATGCTGGGCAGACCAATGACCACAACTCAATAAAAGTTGAGAAAATGACTAAGCGATTGAACACAGCATTTTGGCCTAGTTTTCTCTTTGGCCATACATATAATTTGTGCTGTGTATTTGACTATGCCTGCTGGAACAAACTTTGAGCCTCACAAAGCACCATCAATACACACAATTAATTTATTTTTATTGTGAACATTGATTTTTAAATGTCAGCTTGATTTCCTTTATTGTATGACATGCATATTTACCTTGGCCACCAGCTTTTGAATTCAGAAAATATAAACTAATTTTAATCTCAGCACAAGTAAAACATAATGAGAGGGCTGATCAACTTTTGAAATGTAATTTAATGTTCCATATTTCGTGTTGCACATGATATTTGCTGATTGTTTGCTGTCTGTGGACAGGTTCTGTGTACCAAGCAGAATTGTTAGTTCTTAGAGGATAGGAATGTGTATTGTAGTTCTCATTCTTTTTACCTCTGTGAGCACTGTCTACCTTCCCTGATTTACAGCCTATAGCGTGGAGGACTGGGTGCATTGTAAGTAGTTTATTAAGACTTTCCGACTTGATTTTATTTTGAGGACGTCTGTGTGCTTTTTCAGTATCGCTTACATGGGATTCTCCACGTTCTTAGGGAATTTCCTAAATTGCTCTTTAAAAAGTTAATTTCTATTTTATGTAACGTTTTTATGATACATAATGACATCAAATTAATGCCAGAAGAAATTTCCATTTTGTTATTCTAAAGCAGGCAAAATGGGATATGAAAGGGGAAAAATGTTAATTATAGGCTCAACATTCTATGTTGGATCTTAGTTGTTCTGGTCCGAAGAACAGGTTTTTTAATGGCCTAAGGGCCAGAGCGCTGCTTCACATTCTTGTTTGGAGGCTTCCAATGGCAACTGCAACAGATTCTGCTTAGTCCTGGAGCTGGAGAAAAGTTTCTAATAATGCTTAATATGAAATGTTATTCAGACGTATTACTCGTGCATAAAATAAAGCTGATTCTTTTCTTAAACTTTGTTAAGTGTTAGGTACAGCACTATCAAGTTTGGGCCTATTCATTTGTTTATAATATGTAATTTAATTGCTCAGCTATTTCATATATGAATCATGAGTATTATCATCGTAATTATTTAACAGTTAATCTCCTTTTACAAGGTAGATAAGTGTTTATGAGCAACTTCAAATCAAAATGCCAAGGAGACTGATTTACATATAAAAGCAAAGCAAATAGACGAGTCTTTTTTTAAAAAATATATGGCCTTGTGACATTTTTGGACACCCACTCTCCTTGGTAGGCCTTCATCTGTGGATATAGGACAAAGGTAGGAGTCTGTTCATTGCATGGAACTTCCATCCTCTCCACCCTTGGGCAACCTGCCATCATCCTCCTGCGAGCGCACCTGTTCAGCTACGAGGGCAGAGAAGTGCCCTACCAGATGTGAGGAGGCACTGCTCTTACCGGGAGGAGATGACAGGATGAAAAATAAAGAGCTGAAACAGGTGCGAGGCTTTCTCTCATTGGTCATCCGGAGTTCGGTTTTCTTGCTTTCCTGTTCCTTCACTTATTGTGGACGCAGTGCAGTGAATCGCACTCCTATGTGAGAAGGTTCCAGGCACAAAGGGGGATACCAAAACTCCTAGGTGTTACAATCTTTGCGCTTCAGAAAGGGGCAAAATGGAAACAGTTTATCAAAAATCCACAGCAGTCTAGATGATTAAGGGTGGAGATAAGTAAGGCAGGAAAACAAAGGCTGCAGAAATTCAGAGAAGGATGAGTTCAAGGTGGAGCAGAGAGCGAAGGAAAAGCCTGGATGAGAAGGTGGGGATTAAACCAGACTTCCGAAAGGTCAGAGATTGATGGAGCAGCCTTGTGAAAGATACTAAGAAATAGTTAGAAAAATAAGAGCAGAATCAAAGCATATGATTCCATTTGTATAAAACATCCACAGAGATAGTGAGTAGGTATGTGATCGCCAGAGGGGGTGCCTGGTTAACGGGCACAGGTCTTTTTTGGAAGTCATGAAAATGTTTTGGAACTGCAGAGAGGTGATGGTTTCCCAGCTTTACGAATGTACTAAGAACTGCTGGATTGTACACTTTAAAGTAGGTAATTTTATGTTCTGGAGATTTAACCTCAAATTAAAAAAAGAAAAAGTTACCAGCTTGACTTAGCTAAAGAGGAAGAAGAAAAGTATTTCCATTATAAGGGAAAAAATCTTGAGATGGTGAAGCAGTACACAGTGAGGGGAAACTTTGCAGAGATGAGCCAGTTTGAAATGGGCAGTGAGAGGTATGGTTTGAAGTGTAGATTTGAGGTCAGCCGGGAAAGGGTTAGCAGTGTAGGAGAACGAGTGTGGGTTTTAGCTCACATGGAGCCGGGTGATTCTAGGTGATTCTAGGTCTTACGAAGAGGAGTGAGACGATTTAATCAGGAGATTGATTTGGCAGTACTGTGCAGGGAAAGCGGTCGGGAAGCTGTTGCAAAACCCAGGTATCGCAGGAGGAGGGCTGGCAGGGATGAAGCAGGGCGGGCAGCTGTGAGCGATGCTCTGGAGCAGGGACTGAGGCCGACGCGCTCTGGACACTGTTCACAGAGAGGGCGAGTCCAGATTCGAGGGTTGGACTTAGAGGTCCTGTCCAAGCCTAAGGTGCTACGATCCTCTATTCTGTAATTTTAACGTCCCTATCCTGTAACATACTCCCCTCACAATTGGCTGTATCAGAGCACATTAAAAATTTTTGACATCATCTTGACATTCAAGTGCAAGGTTTTTGCATTGTATGAAAGTATCCATAGTGGATTGAAAAGGAAAGAAAACTTCCTTCACCCTTTCATGGGTGACCGTGGCCTGTAGGGCAGTCATCGTTTGTATTTATTTCTTCTCTTTTTACATTTAATTTAATTTAATTGTTTTGAGTACTGTGGCATCATAGCTCACAGCAACCTCCAACTCTTGGACTCGAGCCGTCCTCCAGGTGCTGGCCACAACACCTGGCTAGTTTTTCTATTTTTAGTAGATGAGTCTCGATCTTGCTTAGGCTGCTCTTGAGCTCAGGGGATCACCCACCTTGGCCTCCTGGAGTGCTGGGATGACAGGTGTGAGTCACCCCACAGGCCCAGTTGCTGTTTTTGTGGCTCGCTTCCTGTGTGTCACCCCTCGTGCTAGACCCTGAGACTATAGCTGCAGGAAAGACACATGGGCTCCTTCCCTGGTGGCGCCCACTGTCACAGAGATAGTCCCTCTTTGTCAGAGGGTTTCTAGAAATTAGAGGGAGGCGTAGTAAAGCTCAGTATGAGGAGAGAGTTCTAGTAACCATGGCCTCCCACAGTAAGAAAGCTGCCTTGTGAGAAAGCTGCCTTGTGAGAAAGCGCGTACTTGGGCATTAGACATGGTGACACAGACCCCGAATCATCTGTCAGGAGGTCTTGCTTTGGTAGGAGAAATGAACTAGGTGACTTAAAAGTCCCATCCAACCCTAAGGGGCTATGATCCTCTATTCTGTAATATTCATACTCCCCTCACAACTGGCTGTTATTGGAGCACCAATGTCTGCTAAGTTTCTGCCCATTTTCTTCAGTACTTGTAATGACACTACCTAAATTTGCATGCAATTTCGATGTCAAACATATCTGCGCTTTTAGTGCCCCGGTTCTTTTTAAAGCAAGCACTCTTCTCTTCTGCCTTCTCGGCCATTCATCTATTTCCAGTTTTAGTATTTATAGTAAGTTCCTCTTTCATGTGATACTTTGCACAAGTGATGTGAATTTCCGCAGAAGCGAGTCACATAAATCACTCTCCACTATTGGGCTGCTGATCTGTGCCTCGCTTGTTCTGGTTCCTGTGACGTCATGTTGTAGTTGAACAAGACCCAGCACAACCAGCCGTTTGGGGCCGTCTTGGGGATGCCATTTTGCCGTGGGTCAAAGTTTAAGTAACTTTCAGCTCATTTGACGTAAGTTATGTTGCACGTCAAGCTGTCACTGTCAGACGCTTAGTGGCTGAGTTGTACTTCAGAGGATCCGGAGGATATCCTTGCTCTATTCAGGGCAAATTCTAGTATGTTTTTTTTAACGCAAATAGGAATATTATTTTCATAAGGATTATTTTAGTGCTGATAGTGTCAGGTGAAGAAAAATGTTAGCTCCAAAGAAAAACTTGGTTTCACTTTAAACCTAGTAGACTATTTGTGTAAGAATTTTACATACGCCTAGACCAGTGCTTAGTATATAGTAGATACTCAGTATTTACTGACTGTTGAATATTGTTCCGTGAATGTGGGGCCATGGTAGACAGACAACACATTTAGCATGGAAACGTGTGTGAGCACAGGCGCAGAAGTGGGGACAGTGTGAATGCAGAGAAAATCAAAGGTAGTTTCCTTAAGGGAGCATTTATGTGTAATTACCAGTGGGAAAATTGGGGGGGGGCTGATTAAAGCTTCTTAATCTTTTTCTTTTTTTATTGTTGAATCATAGCTGAGTACATTAGTGCAATCAAGAGGTACAATGTGCTGGTTTCATATACAATCTGAAACATTTTCATCAAACTGTTTGACATAGCCATCATGTCATTTTCTTATTGTATGAAGACATTTGTATTCTGCATTTAGTAAGTTTTGTCTGAACCTGTCTAAGATGCACCATAGGTGTGGCCCCATCAATTACCCTCCGTCCATCCTCCCCCTTCCCCTCCCCTCCCTCGCCACTTTCCCCATATTCTTATGTTATAATTGGGTTATGGCCTTCATATGAAAGCTATAAATTAACTTCATAGTAGAGCTGAGTACATTGGATACTTTTTCTTCCATCCTTGAGATACTTTGCTAAGAAGAATATGTTCCAGCTCCATCCACGTAAACATGGAAGAGGTAAAGTCTCCATCTTTCTTTAAGGCTGCATAGTATTCCATAGTATACATGTACCACAATTTATTGATCCATTCGTGGGTCGATGGGCACTTGGGCTTCTTCCATGACTTAGCAATTATGAGTTGGGCTGCAATGGACATTCTCGTACAGATGTCTTTGTTATAATGTGATTTTTGGTCTTCTGGGTATATACCAAGTAAAGGAATTATAGGGTTGAATGGCAGGTGTATTTTAGCTTCTTAATCTTTAAAAGACCAGTGACAACAACTTCTCATGCTTATTATCCAAAGTAAATAGCTGAACTTGAGCATGAAAACAGTTAACTGTTAGGATTTCTGAGCCTCTTCTCCGTCTTCTCCCTCCTCCCCCCTTTGCCTCTCGGTTCTTGTCCTGGCTCTATCTCTTATTCTCCCCTCCCTGTTCTTTCATTTCTTGTGTTTCCTACACTTTATCTCTGTCTTTCCTTCTTTTTCTGCCTCTGTTTCTTCCCCTCTGATGGCTCTTTTCTTTTTCTCTCTGCAACTGTTAGACGGATATGAGGTATGTTTGTATCTACTAATCAAATGGTCAAATAGGGATGTTTTTATTCTGAATTTAGTATGAACAAAACGTTTATGCTGCTCTTTCTGAGACAAAATAAAATTGGCTATCACTTACAAATGTGTTGTGATTTTTTTTTAAAGTATTGAGTCTCTGATCCTTAAACTGACAGAATATTGACCTTGATCCACAAATCCTTGTAAGACATGGTGGCTCATGGAGGTCACGCCTGGCTGTTGCTAACAACCTTCGTTTCTGCCCTTTTTTCCAAATGGCAGGTAGAGCAGACGCTCCTTCACAATCGACTATTTTATCACATCTTCCGGTGTGCAGTTACACAAGAGCTGTAATATTTGTCTGTTTTGTTCATTTGTGATCCTTGTTTAGAATGCTGCTAACAAATAGCAGGTGTTCAGCAAATAATTGTTGCTTTAATATTTCAAATCTACAGTCTCATTTTACTTCCCAATCCCAAATTGCTATCATAACTTTGTGAAGTACTACTACTCATTAAGATAACTTAGTTTATAATCGATTTATAAATGTAACCATATGATTTAATGTTTAGAAAATTCTTTCTTTCCATTCTTTCTACCTTTTAGTTTAAATCTTAAACCGAAGTGTCACTTAACTGTCCTCCTGTAGGGCTATCCCGTAATTAACTCAAGCACCAAAAGAGCCATCTAGCTATTGATAGTAATAGTCAATATTTACTGAGCACTTACTCTATATCAGGCTCTATTTTAAGCACTTCACATACATGATCTCATTTTTGTCTTTCATCATCCCTGCACATTGTTAAGACTAGATGAAGAAATAGGGACAGAGAGGTAAAATAACCTGCCAGGTGATAAAAGTAGGATTTGAACCCAGGGAGTATGATACTCTGTCCTGCACAAGAGCCTAATTTTTCCAGTATTTAACTTTCCAGAGAATGAAGAGTCTACAGCCCCCCCACCAGCTATTTCACATTTAACAATTATATCTACACAGGTATAATCATATTTAGATAGAAACATGGATAAAATTTAAACGTTTAGTTGTTCTAGTTCACCACAATTAGTTTGTGTATTTTGTAAGTAGTAGGTAACTTCAGAGTGCCAGTCTTGTTGTATGATTGGTAAGGTAGATCACCAAATCTCTAATTCACATTCAGTAACTCCATCATCACTTACAGTCAGTCGCTGTTGGAAATTCTTTATTTCCTTTTACTCCCTCTCTTAGTTTCCTTCTAATTCAAATAAATTTATTGTATTTTGTCATCTCAGAGTGTGGAGGTGAATTGAATAGAGCAAATTTTGTTTAAGTGTTGTAAAAATCTGGGGAAGGATGCAATTGGCCCATCTTGAGTCTAGCCACTGATGGAATCAGTCAGCTAGGGTGGGGGTGGTGGGCAGAGGGGACAAAAATTAGTCACTTGTGAGTTCATAGACTCCATCTCCTCCCAACCTGCCAAAGGGAATTTAAATTTGACAATATGATCCCCACCTCCCCTACCCTTAGAAAAAGTTGATCTTACAAGGTTAGGTCCTATATCTTTATGAAAAAGTTTTACAGAGTGGGTATAAATGAGCTGGGTATGAAAGAACATGAATTTACGGAGCTGGAAATGGAGAAAGTGTTTTGATGGAAGAGCTTTTGGTGAAGGAGATGCTTTGGATAGTATAGTGTATGAAAAAAACTGAAAGAAATGGGTGGAAAGGCATGTGAGAAGGGTTGCTTTGTGGTTATGGATTGAGCCTCTTTTCACATGATTTTGTTGTTTTTTTGAGACAGTCTCAAGCTGTCACCCTCTGTAGAGCACCGTGGCATCACAGCTCACAGCAACCTCCAACTCTTGGACTTAAGTGATTCTCTTGCCTCAGCCTCCAAAGTAACTGGGACTACAGGTGCCTTTTCACATGATTTTGAAAGAGAATGGAATTTCGTTTAATTTTGTGGGGATTGAGAATCAGTTGAGTGTTGAATTGTGCTTCTTTAGAACTCTGAACGGAAGAGCTGTGGTTGGAGGTAAAGATTTAGGCCCTAGAAGCAAGGAGATGTGTTTGGGGATGAGAATCCCAAGGGCAAGAATATAAAGAAGGCTGAGAAGGGATTTGTAGAACACACGAATTAGAAACACTCAGAAAGAAGATGTACCAGGAAAAGGGACTGAAAGAGGATGCGAATGAGGAAAAGCTGGTCTCTGAGGTATGGACTCAGGTTCAAGGGCAGGAGATGGACAAAACGTCCAGGGCTATAGAGGCGGAGACGTGGTGTGCTGGAGCTAGGCTGGCCCAACCTGGAAAAGTCAGTTGTTAAATTTTCAGGATTTTAATGAGTCGACTGTTGTGCACAGCCATTATTAAAGACTAAATCATGCACACTAACAAATAAGTTGCATTAAAAACAAAGGTAAGAAAACACACATCACACGACTCCCTAATTGTTTTGCACTGTGGAGATCTTTCCTGACAGTTGTATCTGTGGTGGAAACTCTATATCACGTCTGAGCTCCTGCACCGCCTCTTCCCACCTCTGCTCAGGGACATCACCTAGGCAATCCGAAGTCTGTCATGGGAGAATTTACACGGAAATGAGCAAACACTACAAAACTCAGAGCACGTTTCCTTGCAAGGAGAGCCAGTTAAAAATTGACCAGCATGTCACTGGAAAAATCGGGCGAAAATCAAGAAAACGCTAATGGACTTTGCAGGAAGAAAATATCAGATGCTTGAGTTTCAGTAGAAGGGGAGGGGGTGACAAAAACCACAGTACAGTGAGTTGAGGAGTAAACTAATGAAAAGTGTAGGAACAAGGGTTCAGATAAGTTTGAGAACTACGGAATTAAGCAGAGAAGCAGATTGTTATTATCGATGGGTTTTTTTAACTGTAGCACTTACATGTACTTTATTTTCCAAAAGTGAAGAACATAGGGAAGTTTATTTTATGATGGGAGCTTTTCTGTTGGAAAATACTAAGGAACAAGTTACCTGCAGGACCCATCTTGGACAATGCTGCTCTAGTATTTCCCAGTTTAAGATGATAAGGTTTTTAAGTTTAAGAAAAAATACTCTTTTCCTTAAAGTTCTTACGTTTTTACAGCAATTTTAAAATTGAGAATGGATGTTGAATTTTATTGCGTACTTTTAAAAAACAATATTTGGTAATCATACGGTTTTTAAAAAGTTGACCTGGTGCTATGATACGTTTTAATAGATTTTCTAATATTAGCTCTTCTTTGCCTCTCTGTGATAAACATAACTTGATTATGGTAGTTCATTCTTTTAGTAAATTATTAAGTCTGTTAATTAGCATTTTGTTTATCATTTATTTTTATTTTTTATTTTTTGCAGTTTTTGGCTGGGGCTGGGTTTGAGCCCGCCACCTCCGGCATATGGGGCCGGCGCCCTATTCCGTTGAGCCACAGGTGCCGCCCTTGTTTATCATTTTAAATCAATATTAATAATGGGACTGACAATTTTCTCTTTGTTGTTTGTCAGGATTTCATATTAGTATATTGTTGCTAGAAAAATTAATTCAGTTACTTTTTTTTTTTTTTTTTAAGACAGAGTCTCACTATGTCATTCTGGGTAGAGCGCTATGGCATCATAGCTCACAGCAACCTTAAACTCTTGGGTTCAAGTGATTCTCTTGCCTTAGCTTCCTGAGCAGCTAGAACTACAGGTGCCGCCACAACACCCTATTTTTTTGAGACGAGGTCTCACTCTGGCTCAGGCTGGTCTCAAACCCGTAAGCTCAGGCAATCCACCTGCCTCGGCCTCCCAAGTGCTAGGATTACCAGTTGCTGTATTTTTATCTATTGAGAAACAGTTTACCTAGGAAGAAAATTATCTTCTCCTCGAAAGTTTGAAAAAGTTCACCTGTAAAATTCTCCAGGCCAAGAGTTTTGGGGGCAAGTAATCCTTTGAAGAGGTTTCAGTTATTTCTTTTGTTAACTGTTTTTCTATTTCTTAAGTCACTTTACCATTTATTCCATTTCAGACAAATTAGTGTGAGTGAATTGCCCTTGCCCTCTATTATTACCTATTTAGACACTGTTAAAAATCCTATGCCAGATATAAAACTGGTAAGAGCAGGCTTCATATGGGTTCTGTCAAAGGGCGAGGATTGTCCGCTGATTTCACAGCCACTGGCTTATCATCTTTTTTAATTGACCATGTGGAGAATGGGGTACAGCTGTAATCCTTGATATATTCTGTCCCTCAAATGGATCTTGTCTCTGCCCTGCCATATTTATGTCTGGAGATTGTTCTCTCTTAAGATACATTGTAACTCTGAATGGTCATAGAAAAATAGAATATTGATCTTAGTAGTGGAAGAGGATTTGGGGGAAAGTTAGGGAATTCTGTCTGCCTCTAAAAGTAGTAGGAACCAGACCAACTTTCTGTTTGATCCAACTTTAGGATTACAAACTGGGAATAGATAGATAGAAGTTTCTAGAAATCCATACCCGCCTCCACTCATCCCCATCCACTTCTTAGTAAATTCACATATATATTTAAAAGGAAATTGGAACAAATATCAAGGAAAACTGATAGGGCTTTATCTTAACCTGGAATCAACACTCTTTAATTTTTTTACATACAATTTTTTTTTAATTAACATTTTTTTCCTTCTGTTTTCACTTGCTTGAGCCCCTTTATTGTAGTTGCCTTAAATGTAAAAAAGCATCAAAGTGGTCATCTTTTAAGGAGCTCACGTGTTATACATGTTGTGTCCAATGAACAGTTTTGGTGTGATGTCCTTTTCACGTCTGGCTAACGAATTAGAAAATGTTTCTGTAAATTCCTACAGTTCAGCACTCATGCAGGCATAAAACACTGACAAATTAGCTTTTTTTCTACAGAAGAAAACAAAATTGTTGGTAGAAAAAAATTTTTTTTTCCATTCTGAAAACAAAATTGTTTTACTATTTTTTTTTTGAGACAGAGCCTCAAGCTGTTACCCTGGGTAGAGTGCTGTGGCATCACAGCTCACAGCAACCTCCAATTCCTGGGCTTAAGCGAGTCTCCTGCCTCTGCCTCCCAAGTAGCTGGGACTACAGGCGCCCGCCAGAACGCCGGACCATTTTTTGGTTGCAGCCATCATTGTT